>AWWV01014398.1:0-55084 GCA_001974805.1 Corchorus capsularis
GAGCATCCAAATGCCTCCTTGGTAGCCAATGGTAGCTGAACCAATTTGGCCATCAAAGGGGAAGTTCTGTCAACAATGTAGCTAGCATCACTAATAGTAACCTTTTGTCTCTGTGATACCATCATATCAGGGTTATAGAGCCTGACTAGATCTTTCACAATTCGACTAAATTCTGGGTGTCGCGCCCCTCTACATTTCCAGATTATCATCGACATTCCGACTCTTGGATTTTGATTTGTTGGCTGGTTTTGCCTTGGGTTTCTTGCTCTGTAGAGAAGGTGCCATTCCTGAGCTGCCTGTCGGAGTGTCACTGGTGAGTACACATTTACTTTGTGCATCTTTTTGTCCGGTTCCCCGTGCATCCTCGAGCTATCTTGCGTAAACGCGGAAAGGGTTTACATTTGGATTGGCTTCCAACTTGAACGCTATCATCTTGCTGCTGTTTAGTAGGTACTCGTGGGCTCCTACATTCAAGTAGTACTCCTCCAGAGTCAGCATCCAAATCGGTATTTCCCACTGATGGTTCTTCCACCAGTTTCCCCAAGACAGAGTTGTCTTCAATTCCCAATCCATTGGAATGCACCTTGGGCTGATCATTACTGGTATGCTGCTCTCGATTTCCTCTTCCGATGTCGGCCTCTAAGCTTGATTCTCCTGCCTCTGAGCCCTGAAGATAAAAGGCTGATTGGATGAAACCTCCGGCGAGAGCTTCTCCCTCCATCTTGTTGGGCTCAGTTGCTCCTCTCTACTGATAGTTCCCGGAGACGCATTGTCAGGTGGGCTTCCTGCTGTTGCATCAGGTAATGATCTCTCCTCCTGGGTGTAGTCGGTGGGTTTCCCCTTCTGGCTCTGTTCTGGGTTCTTCGGCGAAGAGATTGAGACTGCATTTTTTGTTTGGGCGAGGCAAAGAACTTTAGGGTTTGAGATAGGGAAGATTTGTGAAAAATCTGAATTTAACCCCATTTCATTTGAGATTTGGTTTTGGAAGCAAGTGAGGAACTCGAAATCCTTCATCAAATTAGGATCTGACCTACTTTCTGGATTTGAAATTTGCTCATGAGAAGAGCTGAAAATAGCTAGCTCGTCTATCGAGCTCTGCTTGTTGTTCAAAATGGAAGACTCTATACCAAAGGAATTACACCGTAAGTAAAAGCCGCGGTTGGTAAATGGCAGTTTCCTTGTAGTGTGATATGTATAAATATGAGATTGAATGGGAAAATATAAGCCATAATTTGAATGGATGTTGTTACTTCTGGACACGTCTCGCTTGCTGAAAGGGAACTAATTAAATGGATTTTTCAAGTGTCAAAATCATATAGGAGTAGCTTGCAAACAAAACAGTACTAATCAAGTGATCCTCTCTCATTTAAAGTACTTAATAAAATTGCTTAAGATAATGTAAAAGAATCAATTCAATTCCTCAAGATTTTCTGTATTTAATCTTTTGACGCCACAAAATAAATATATGGATCTAATGCTTTGATAAGACTAATTCATGCTCATATCTAAGATTAAGTTCTAGCTTTGTGTATATATAGCTCTATTCATAGAGAGTGACCATATGGTTATTGCCCTTTGGCCAAGATCGTTGTCTTTTTTCTTTTCTTTTTTTTTTGAAATCGATCGTTGTCTTTTTTAATTTATTTTCTTACCACATTATTATTATTTCATAATAATGTAACGTTAATTTAATAAGCATTTACTATGTTGCATGGCATTGCAAGCGATTTTAAAAGTTTTAAGAGCTTCAATCGCTTGCACTTATTATTATTTCATAATAATGTAACGTTAATTTAATAAGCATTTACTATGTTGCATGGCATTGCAAGCGATTTTAAAAGTTTTAAGAGCATCAATCGCT
This sequence comes from Corchorus capsularis, assembly GCA_001974805.1. Classification (NCBI taxonomy): domain Eukaryota; kingdom Viridiplantae; phylum Streptophyta; class Magnoliopsida; order Malvales; family Malvaceae; genus Corchorus; species Corchorus capsularis. The sequence goes on from AWWV01014398.1 coordinate 1,862, forward strand.
TGCACTTTCGTTGTGGATTTAATTTTAATTTAATTGGTTTGACGCATATAACTATGGGATTTCCTTATCATTAATGGTTTTAATTGATAGACTTAAAATTCTAGTTAGACAAGGCCTTAGAGAGGTCCATAAGTTTTAATAATCCTAATAGGGTTAAGGGTTTGCTATATAAAAGGGATGAACCCTCTCCCTTCCCTTTATAACGTAAAATATTGTTGACGGCTAGGGTTTTCTTATCCATCAGAGAAGTAATTAAAGTAGAAGGAAGAAATGAGAAAATCACCATGTTCAAGATTTTTTGGAAAGGCTATGGACAAAGGTAAGTTGGTCTAACCTTCTTATTTATTAATATGTATGTGGTTGATTTGCTTGGGTTAAAAGATCCAATCCTAAAGTTGTGTTCATATTTTCTATAATGGTTTAATTGAAAATTTGCTCACAGGGGCATGATATTTGTTTGCTGGTTTTGAATGTTGTGTACAAAACATCGATAGATATTGAAATACTACTGATTAAAAAGTTGAAAGAATTGAGAATTATGTTGTATTAACTTTTTTTTTCTTTTCTTTTTATCATTTGAAAAGGTAAAAAATGGTAACATAAACAAATATTGCTGGAGGGAATATTTATATGATATATGAATCTATCATCTTCGATAACTCTATGTGTACTGTGTAGTGTGTACATTATTGGCACATAGCTCGAAATGATATGTGGCTATCATATTAAAGTAGATATATTATTCAAAAAATCATAAATATCAAGTTGAACAGAAATATATATATAGAAGGTAGAAAATCTTATATATAGTTGAGTTAGCTAAAAATATGAAATATTTACAAAGTTTAACTCAGATATATCATATGCATTCTTTTATTTAATCAATTATAGTATCGGAATGTGCATGTTGTAATGGCCAATGTATGAATAAAAAATGGTCTTAATATATATGGGTAAAGTTTAAGATCATAGGCAAGTGCATGCTTTTAAGTTTTAAAATACTAGTGCATTATAATTTGAATCTTGGGAAAACTTTTCTTTCCTTTGCCGGCCAACCTTTTCTTTTAACTTTTAAGCTTTTGATTAATTTGTAAACTCCATTCTTTTCCTAACTTCCTTTACATAATACTATTATTATAAGTTTTTTTACGTTATCTGGAGTTCCCACTTTACCTCATGCAGAAAAGTGTTAAAGCATTTAATATTAATTTGGTATGTCATTCACTACTAATATGAGCTGTTCATATGTATAGTTTAGCTGATGGAATCGAAAGTTTTTTTTTTTATTTCTCTTTTTTACGATGAAATTTTTTAATTTCCTTGTTTTTAAATGATATACGATTCAATTACTCACTACTGATGACACCTTTCATGTGTAATGTATACTATATATATAGTATGCTTTAACATTCGAAGACGGTGCTTTTTTTTAAGGAACATATATATATATATATGGAGACGACGGTGATTTGAATCTTGAATTTGGTCAAAGACTAAAAGAGGATCATATTTGTCAACCATATTTAAGCAAATTATTCGGATGTCTGAATTATTATTTTGGTTTATCATGCAGATGATGTTACCTAATTAAAGATGGAAAGTACTTGCATCCATATACTCTTTAGTCATTTGATGTGAATGAAATTAAGATAAAAAAGTATAGATCAACCAAATCCTTTGCTTACTTTGAAAAAAGGTCCACGGATTGGTTTAATTAAGTAAACCAAAATTTTGTAGATTTGGTTGTATATATATATCATTATTGTTAACATCATATCGCCTCCCTTTCCTTCGTTTTCAAAGGTTGGTTTGCGTCCATTCAACTCCATACATATATATGCATGTGTGTGTATATATAATGTGAATGATCCCAAATATGAAATATGTACTAATTTATTACTTTCTCTGTCCCATATTATTTGTCCATTCTAACGATATTATAAACATTAAGAAATTAAGTTGGTTGGAAATTGTAATACAAAATTCTATAAGATTTTTACCATATTTTACAATACTACCCTCAACTTTACTTAACAAGTGTTTCTTTTCACACATTTAATAGGGGTAAAAATTAGTCAAAAGTGTTTTAATTATCTAAATGAGACAGATAATTTGGGACAAAAAAATCTCAAAAAGGGACAGATAAACGGAGTGAGTACCTTTTTCCACCAAGACAAAAGCAAAGTTTTTTTTTTTTTGCAATGAAAACGTTAGGATAGCATTACTGGAAATAAAAAGAGTACATATGCATAAAAGTTCATAATCTCACAAACCAAAAATAAAAGCACACTCCGAAACAAAAGAAACTCTTCTAGTAACAACTCTGTCCGACAAATCAGATTAGAAACTCCTCTAGTAACAACTCTGTCCGACAAATCAGATTAGAAACTCCTCTAGTAACAACTCTGTCCGACAAATCAGATTGAAGAAGAGAGTTGATTAGAGGCAAAACTGAAGAGTTAAAAAGACATTGCTTAGAAGTAGATGCAACGGTCGCAAGCTTGTCTGCAACATAGTTTCCTTCCCGGTAAATGAAGCACAGACTAATTGAGTTGAAACTAGTTGCCAACTGTAGTATATCAGCTTTGATAGTCTCCAGAGGCGGGGGAGCCGGTTCTTTCCTAGATATCAGAAGTACAGAAGCAAGAGAATCAGATTCAATGAGTAAGTTATATATATTAGCATCTCTTACCATCGTCATCCCAATTTTGATAGCCTGTAATTCTGCAATAGCATTGGTTGTAATTCCCAAATAAACAGAGAAAGTAGAAATAACCTCACCACCACTGCCTCTAATGATACCTCCACAACCGGCATTTCCAGGATCACCAATGGAAGAACCGTCACAGTTTAGTTTAAAAAAAGGAAAAAGGTGGGGGCTTCCATGTAATAAAAACGATTTTATCTTGAAAAGCTTTTTGTTTCAAAGATGGATATTGACTTGAAAATTTCCATAAATAAAAACGTATTTTCCTAATAAGTTCAAGTTCAGAGACAGAAGCAGAATTAAAGAGTGAATTATTTCTAAAACACCAAGTTTGCCAAAGGACTAAAGTCAGCCACAATGATTGATGAATCCATTTGTCACTTATAGGTAGAAAATGTACAGAGCAGTTCAGTTTGCGCAACATAAGGGAGAGATGAAGAAAGTTGGAATCCCACCTGTAAGAGAAATGTTTTCTGAAGATATGATATAAAGGGCAGAGGTTTATAATGTGTTCAATATCTTCAGGTTGTTGACAATGGTGACACATAGGTGAGGGGATGATATTCCTGTCATAAAGTGATTTAGCAGTTGGAAGTTTACCATGTGCCAAGAGCCAGTTAAAAAACTTGACTTTAGGGAGTGTTTTAAGATTCCAAATTTCATTCCATGGTAATGGTGGAATTACACAAGGGGAGGACTTATATTTAAGAAATTTATAAAGGGAAGAAGTAGAGAAATTCCCAGATCTTTCTAAGCCCCAAGTCAGCCTGTCATTAGATAAAAAAATGGGAATAGGATGACCTAATATATGTTCAACTACTATGGAAGGAAGGAATGGCAGAACAGAAGTTAGGTTCAAATTGTAGTTTGATCTATCTATAACATCACAGACCTTAAGAGTAAGAAGGTGGGGAGGGACAGGTGAAATGATAAGGTCCTTGATTGCATTCCTACCTAGCCAGCGATCGGACCAAAAGTTAACCTGGGTGCCCTTACTAATTGCCCATCTGAGGTTTTCTCTAATCAAAGGTATACAAAAGGTCATTCCAGACCAGAAAGCTGAGCAACCAGATTTTCGAGAAGCAGAAAGTAGATCAGTGTTTTTGTAATATTTATCTTTGAGCACCAACGAAAGTAAATTATTTGGAGAAATCAGAATTCTCCAGACAGTCTTAGCAATAAGGGCCTTGTTAAAATCATTTAATGCATGGATTCCTAGGCCTCCTAATTCTAAAGGTGAGCAACAAGTTTTCCAATTAACATAGGGGATTTTGTTAGTATCTTTAGAATTGTTCCAAAGAAACTTCCTAAGTAAGGTGTTAATATTCTTGATAAAACATTTAGGAAGAATGAAAACTGACATAGTATAAATAGGAAGAGCTGAAAGAACTGATTTAATAAGAGTGAGACGACCAGCAGACGAAAGAAAACGATTATACCATGAATGAATGAAGGAGTTAATTCTTAGGATAATTGAGTTAAATGTAGACAATTTAATCCGACCTCTAAGAACAGGTAGACCCAAGTACTTATCTAAAGAGGATGATAAAGGGATATTAAAGAACAAAGAAACCTGAGATTTGACATCCTCAGAAGTATTAGGAGAGAAAACAAAAGAGCACTTATCGAAATGTACAGTTTGACCAGAGGCGTTGCAAAACTTGGAGAGTGTATCTTTCAAAGTAGTCAAGCTTAAAGGATCAATTCTTGAAAAGATGTAGCAGTCATCAGCATAGTTTAAACAAGGGATAACAGGACCATTACGAGAAGCCTGTAGAGGTACAAGTGTTTTGTCTGAAATATTTTTCATAAGACATTTATTAAGGAAATCAGAACAAAGGATGAAAATAAAAGGGGAGAGTGGATCACCCTGTCTTAGACCTCTAGAGGGGACTATTTTTTCAGAAATTTCATTATTGAGTAGGATTCTGAAAGAAGCAGTAGAGATGCATTCCAGAATATAAGAAATCCAATTAGAAGGAAAATCATATGCATGTAAACATTGTTCAATAAATTACTTCCATTCTAATTTGTCATAAGCTTTTGCGTAATCTAGTTTTAGAGCCATGTAACAGGTTTGCCCTTTCTTTTTGTGGATAGCATGAATGAGTTCATGGGCCAAAATGATATTATCAGTAATAAATCTGTTCGGAATGAAGGCTGACTGATAAGGAGAAACTAAGGAACCTAAAATAGGTTTTAATCTCTGTGTCATGATAGATGTAATGACCTTGTAAATGGTGTTACAGAGACTAATAGGCCTATAATGAGCAATTTCAGTCGGGTTAGGGTTTTTTGGGATTAACACAATGAATGTTTCGTTTAGTTTTTTTCAGGAGATGACCGGAATGGAAGAAACTATGGATCAAGACCAACAATGTGCCAATAAGTTTTGAAAAATTCCACATTTAAACCATCAGGACCAGGTGCTTTGTTGTTTCCCATTTTCCAAACTGCTTTCTTAAATTCTTGATCAGTAATAGGAGAGTTTAGATGCGTTTTATCAGCCATCGAAAGTGTTGGGACAAAAGCAAAGTTTCATCAAATTAATTTTGGTCTTCGTGCATAGCATTTGAGAGTATACGAAGGCTTGTGTTCGACGAGTCTTGTGTACTCCCCTCATCCCTCATCGTAATTAAACTAAAAAATAAGAAATTAAAAAAATAATCCTTTGAATTATTGCTGCATAATTTTTTAGGAGAATACATCCAAATCTCGTTAAAATCAACTCCTTTTTTGGCATTATTTAATTCTTTATATGTCCAAATATCTAAGGAGAAATGACCAAATAAACAAACTACTACTATATAATAACAAACATAACAAATCAGCATAAAGCTGCATAAAACACACACGCATCGGTTACAGCGAGACTTGATCCTGAGACCTCGCAGTCCAGGAACATGCATCTTAATTACCATTGAGTCAAATGCTAAGTTGCTATTGTTGCATAATTAATGCATGGTTGATAGCATGAATCAATATAGACCCGTTACAGTTGGCTTAATGACCATTTTTTCTCCTAAACTTTAATTCACAATATGGACAATTTCCCTCTTAAACTTTTAATTTGGAACTTTCACTTCATAAACTATCAAAATTGAAACAATTTTCCCCATTCATCAAAAATTGTTGACGTGGCATGACGTGACATAATGCCACGTCAATATTTATTGGCGAAAAATTGTCCCATTTTTATAGTTTAGGGATGAAAGTCCTAAATTAAAAGTTCAAAGAGGAAATTATTCCGATTTTGATAGTTAAAGAATTGAGTGTATGTGTTTGGATGAGGATATTCAAGGAAACTTTTCATTTGAATAGGGATTTTTTAAAATCCAAAATTAAAAAACTTAGTTTGGTAAAAGAAATAGTTGAGTTTTTAATCTCTTAGAAAATTGAAGAGGGATTTTTGAAGGGCCCAAAACCTCATTTCAAAATCCACCTAAAATGTTGTTTTTTGCAAATCCCTTGTGTTTGATAGTTGTTATACACATTAATTATGTTTACTATTTTTATTCAATTTTTATATATTTTTTCTTCAATTAAAAAACTCATTTTAAAAATATTTTTATAAATTATTTTCGTTAATAATAAATTATATACATTTTTACACATCTAATGGCACACTCATATTGCATATTTTTCTATTCTTGACATCATTTTTTTAATAATTGATTTTTTATTTTTTTTTAGAAAATCCAAATACTCCAAATTCTTCTTTATCCAAACTAGACAATTATAATTGCTATCATTTTGAAATGATGCATTTTAAAATGTTTCATTTCTAAAATTTTCAGACTTTTAAAAATTTTCAATTTCAAACACACTCTGAAAGTTTCAGATTCAAAATTTAAAGATATAACGTCCTTTTTTAAAATTTTAGGGGAAGGGAAATGGGCATTATGCTAATTACAATTTGTTTAATTGAGGCGAGCACAAACACACACACACACAGATATATATATATATATATATATATAACATATATTAAAGTTGAAAATGGAATTACCCTTTTGTCCAGTCTTAAGATATACCACATTCATCTAAAAACAAATTGTCATGGGTATTTCGATATTTTTATACTCAGTATTTTCGTTATTACTATTGATTGTTAAGGGCGTTTTGGAACTTTATGACAAAGGTACTATTTGGTGGTTCCGTTCTCAATAAACAAATCATTTTTTTGCTGGATTATTTATCAAATGATCCTCATACTTTTATGCTTTTTGCTATTTAATCCTTTACAATTATGGGTTGGACAACTGAATGTTTCGGCTTTAATTCTTCTCTGTTTTGTTTTGCTTGTCCGATTAAAGTGATTTAAGTGTCTATTGAAAGGTAATTTCATGATCAACAACTTCCATGAAGAACTCAAAAACCAACTTTAATATTTTGATTCTAAAAAATGCTTCTGAAATTTTGTGATCTGAATTACCGGTCTATCTAATATTATACAATTTTCGGTCCAATTGTCCGATTGAGGTTGTTCAAGTGTCGGTTAAAAGGTTATTGTGTGATCTACGACTTTCATTAAAGGCTTGAAAACTGAATTTGATTAATGAGTTTCGTAGATGATTCAAGAGGTAATTTTTATGTTTGGTCTCCATATACAAATATTTTTTTTTCTGGATTATTTATCAAATGATCATCATATTTTTATGCTTTATTCTATTTAATCCTTTACAATAATGGGTTAGACGATTTAACGCGTTGGCTTTTATTTTTGTATTTTTTGTTATATTTTTCCGATTAAGGCGATTCAAGTGTCTATTAAAAGATAATTTCATGATCTACAACTTTCATGAAGAACTCATAAGTCAATTTTAATGTTTTGATTCTAAAAAATGCTTCTAAAATTTTGTGGTTTCGGTTGCCGGTCTATTTATTATTGTATAATTTTCAGCCCATTTGTCCGATTGAGATTGTTCAAGTGTCGGTTGAAAGGTTATTGCATGACTTATTACTTTCATAAGGACATGAAACCCTTTTATGCTTTAGACTATTTAATCCTTTACAATTATAGGTTGAACAATTTAATACGTTAACTTTTATTTTTATATTTTTTATTTTATTTATCCGATTAAGATCTTGCTATCTCTATATAATTAGAAGTATAGAAAACTTTTTACTCAAAATCTTTCCTTATTCCCTTCAAAACTCCGTCGCGGAACACGGGTTTATGACTAGTATATACTAATATACATATGCACCAACATTTTTTTTAGGTACGTATGCACCAACATTAAATTAAAGTTAATGTATTAAAAAGAGAGTTCTTTCCGTTCCTTCTTTAGCTAAAAGTTAAGCAATGTAACGTGAAAATATACTTAATTGTGAACAAATACAATACAATATAGTCAAGTTAAAAGAAAAGAAAAAGGATCTTACTTTGATGTTATGTTAGTAGAAGAGTGATTGAGAAGTAATGGAAAGTTATAGCAAGGAGAAGGGCAAGCATTGGAAGATTAGCCGCCATAAAGGGATTGGTGTGCTGCAAATGCAAAATGGCCATCCAATGTAGCAATCGATTCAGGGGGATGTGACATGACAATCCCACAAGAAGACAAATTACATGGCATCAAGGAAGACCCATTACAATGTAGAATTTACACATGCTCAATACAAGTTTTATTTATAGCGGATTGATTAAAATGATAAAGATTTAGACTCGTAATAGAAGTTATATTTCAAATCTTAATCAATTTATCAATGTGGGAATGGATTAACGGCTTATTTAATCTTAAGTAGGTTTAAGGTTCGAGACCTTACTTATACAGTAATTTCGCTCGTGGATTCATCCATCAAATTTAAGTACGTGACCCATGTCGAATCTGGATTAATCAATTATGAATACGGATGGGAAAAAAAAATCTTAATCAACTTATATTAAGAACTTCATAAATATCTAAAAGAATTAACCACTTGTCGTAACTTACTCTTGTGCGTTAATAAACTTAGAATTAATGAAATCATTAATAATATCTATCCACTCCTAAACTTTACTGTATATATACATACATATATATATATATATATCTATAATAAAAATCTTCGATGTAGATTAGAACTTAAAAGCGGGCCAAAAGAAAAAAGGTTTACAGATCAAGAAAAGCTAAAGGCTAAAGCGGGTGAAGGAAGGCTGAAGAAACAAACACTACTATAAAACACGTGCTAGCATACTTTCGTTGCACCATTCGCCAATGTAAGACCAAATTCTCAAGTTCTCTAGTGTACCAACCAAGCCATCTTGCCCGTCAACCATGCCTTTATGGATCATCGGGCGGAAAGAAAAGATAAGTAAAAGAGAAAGGAAAAGGAATCAATCTATTGAATTGAATCGACGAAAATAATTCTAGGAAACGAAATGGGGGCTTTTTCCAACTTCCATTCAGGTGACAAATGGACATATTTTGATAGGTTTACTTTAAATTATTATCATTTCATATCCAATTTGTTATAGGTCCGGTTGAAGTGTTATTTAAGAGATGATTAAATATTCGAGTCTCATTTACATAATTTTGTTCATGTCGCCAATGGAATACGTTAATGATTAAGGTTTGAGATTTCTTATGCGAGGTCTCGATTCGAATTTTGCGATGGGGTGGGATAAGGGAAATGAGAGGGTTATCTCTTATTATATAACTAATTTAAATATCATGATTTTTTTTTTTGCTACTCATAAATATGATATTGAAATAGACTACACAATAGGAAGTAGCCCTCTCCTTTCCCATTATCACATCCCGCCCCTCCCAGGATTCGAATCCGAGACCTCCCACAGGAAGTCCTAAGCTCTTAACCACTGGGATGTCCCCTTGGGAACTTAAATATCATGTTTATAAGTAACAAAAAAAATATAATTATATTTATAGTCAAACATCCAAAGTAGAAACCAATCAAACAAATTATGATAAATATAATTACCATAATACTATAGTAATAAACAAATAAACCAACATTTGCTAAAAAAAACAAATAAACCAACATAAAGTTGGACAAAATCCAATCTGAACCAAAGACGTCACACATATACTACTTTTTCAATTTTGCTACTATCATACTAAGAGAAATTCAGTAATGAAACTTGACACTTTTATTGGATGTTTCTAATTGATTTTGCATTTAGACCCTATATATTACATTGAAGTCATTTTAAGTGAATTTTTTTTAATTCAAACCTTAAATTTTTTTTTACACTTGAGCATTTGATTCAATGGTTAGCTGCATGTTTCTTAACCCACAAGGTTTCCGGTTCAAGTCTCACCATACGCGTGTGAATTTTGTACAGTTTTATGCTAGACTTGTTGATTTGTTTATGATATTTATTATCATATTTTGTTTATTTGATTATTTTTTATTGGATGTTTGAGTTTATAATGAATATTGTATCAATTCCTGAAGGAAAACATTAAAATTTTTTTCTAGTCAATTCAAAGTTGAGACAATAGGACATTTCAAGTTCTATTTCATTTTGCCATATTTTCATCCATACATATACATATACTATATCGATAGATAATCCACTATCCACTATCTATAGCCACATACAAAGGTTGAGGTAAAGAGAACAATGAGACGAAATATAAATATGTACATACATTAATTTTTTTTTATATATTATATATAAAAGAAAGTAGAGAAATTTAAAAAATGAGAAAAAAAGAGAGAACGTGGGTGATAAGTGGGGTCCATGTTTTCTTATCCTCCACAACCACACCCACACCCACCACCATAGCCATAGGCTAATATATTTTTTTTTTCTTTTTTAAAATAAGTTAAAGAGTAGAGACAACCAAATCTTTCTCTAAGCACAAGCAGCAGCGAATATGCCAAGTTGACGGTCCAGAAACGCTCACCTCCTCCACCATCCCTTTCTTTATTCAATTTCCCCCTCCTTTATTTCTTATTTAAATATAAATCATCCTCTTATACTATTAATTAATTAGAATTAGAATAATTCCCATTAATATGCATGCATTTCCCACCAATTATCACATTGTTTTTTGGCTCGTTGATATATGAAGAGAGAACTTACTACTAATAAGAGAAAAATTAAGAGGATGTAAATGGTTTATTGTTGAAAGTTGAAAGTATTGGAATCAAAACGGTTTGACTTTTAAAATATAGTAAATACAAAGATAGAATTTATAGTGAGACATGATTTAACGGACTCGATTATTTAAGAGTTTTCATCACAAAATCAAGAACAAATTCACACATATTTACATTAATTAAATGTTTAAAATTTCGAGGTAAGCATCAAAATTAATACCACAATTAATTGTGATAATAATAATGATTTTAGTAGTAGTAGAATGAATAAGTGGTTTTCTTTTGTGGCATATTTATTTATGTGATAACTCTCACAAAACGAGTTTGTGGGATCATCACATGTAGTAAATTTTATAGAGATCAAAATAGTAAAAGTTGAGATAATTTCTTAGAGACTAATAATGCCACTATTTACTTTTGTTTTATGGAGTAATTTTGTTTAGATATATATAAATTGGACCCAATAGCCAAAATAATTTAAAAAATCTAGACCAAGAAAGACTAGAGCCGGATTGGTGCAACTTAGAATATACCCATGGGCCATGTCCTAAAAGATAATTTATAGTAGTACTATATTTTAAATTACCCCACATTAAAAAAAAAAAAAGAAAATTGAATCAAGGAAAAGTCCTTCATTATTGGGGTCTGGCCTAAGTTTTTATAATATTTTTTAAATCAAATGCTTGGAACACACGATAAATTTCCTCAATAAGATTGGATATTACTAAAACACTTGGCCTTGTTTATATCGTTAAAAGGGTTAGGCACATTGGACGGTCCTGATTGATGATCTAGGAAGTCTGTTTTTTAGCAGATGTTCATCATCAATAGGACATGATGTAATTTTCCAATCAGTCCTTGCAAAGCATTGTAATATTATTTCTAGGAATTTTGGAAGAAAGCCTTTGAATTGAAACAGAAGAAAAACAGGTTTTGCAACATCCAAACAGGCACACAAACAAAAAGAACCCTACTTATATTTACTACTATATCAACCCAAGCAGCCTTTCTCTTATCTTTTCTATATTCTTTTCCAGTTTCATTTCCCCACTTCTCTCTCTTTCTCTTCTTCTTCTCCTTGCATGGAGTGAAACAATCTCGTTTCTCTCTATAATTATTATTTATTTATATTGTTATTGTTGATTAAGTTTTTGTTGATTGGTTGGGGAAGAATTGAGATTTGATATTAATTATGTCTCGTAGCTGTTCTCAGTGTGGAAACAATGGCCACAACTCTCGTACATGCGGAGAGGTTGCAGGTGGTGGAGGAAGCAGCGGCGGCGGATGTGGCGGCGGCGGTGACTGTGGCGGAGGAGGAGGAGGGAATGGTATCATGTTGTTTGGTGTTCGAGTCACGGAAGGTGGAGGGTCGGCGTTTAGGAAAAGTGTTAGTATGAATAATCTTTCTCAGTTTGATGATCAGCCGCCGGCGGATTCTAACGCCGATGCTGGATATGCTTCCGATGATGTTATTCATGCTTCTGGACGGAGCCGTGAGCGCAAAAGAGGTACTTTTTAAATCTAACAGTGTTGCCGATCTGATTGTTTTTTATTTCTTCAAGCAGAAGAAAACCAAATCTTTGGGTTATTTTTTTTTTAATTAGGTGTTCCATGGACGGAAGAGGAGCATAGATTATTCTTATTGGGGTTGCAGAAAGTCGGAAAAGGAGATTGGCGAGGGATTTCCAGAAACTTTGTCAAGACACGTACGCCGACGCAGGTGGCGAGCCATGCTCAGAAATACTTTCTCCGGCGAAATAACCAGAATCGGCGGCGCCGTAGATCTAGTCTTTTTGATATCACAACTGATTCGGTACTTACACCAATCCATGATTTAATTTATTCTCATTGGAAAATTTTAACTTTACTGTGTGTTTGACTTTTGTTCTGAAATTAATTTTCAGTTCATGAACTCAACCATATTCGAAGAAGAAGAACAAGTGCAGCAAGAAAATGTTCTTGCACCGCCGCCACTGCCACTGCCGCAGCCACATGCAAAAATGAACGGTGGATTCCCAATGGCAACTTTTCCAGTGAGTTTAAGTAATCCGGTAGTTTTACCAGTTAATGGAGAGAGTTCTAACTCTATGGAAATGGAAAATCTCACATTAGGGACAAATCCCAAAGCAAGTATGTCCCCAAAGCTTATTCGACCAATACCCATTTTTCCAATTCCTCCATCATCAAAAATGGCTGATCTTAATCTAAACCAGAAAACCCAAGTGGTTGACCCTTTACCCTTAACATTGAAACTATCGACGCCATCCACGGAAGAGCAGTCGTCAGCGGCGGCGCACTCGTCAACTTTTCAGGCTATGTCAGGTGGTAGCGATAGCAATAGCAATAGCATCATCAGTGTTGCTTGAAGAAGAATTTCTTATTATATTTTGGAGCTGTAAAGAGTGGAGCACAAATGTCATGATAAAGATTTGATTAATTAGATGATGATGATGAAGAAAATGAAAAGGAATGATTATTAGATTATTAATTAGGTGATTAGGTGAAATTCCTTGTATTTTGTACAGAGTTTAATTATGATTATGATTATATTTAAGTAAGAGTTAATTAAAATTAGAGGAAGGGTCTTTCTAAAGAAAGTGGGGGTGTCGTTGTCATTGAAATTTGTGGTGGTATTCTTGTTCGGTCTGTCTGGTTCCTTTTTGTGGGTGAAATTTGAAGGGCACCAGGTACTCTTCTCTCTTTGGTTTGTTGCTCTTTTGGAACTTTGGAGGACAATTTAAAAAAAAAAATATATATATAATTATTTATAATATATTAATATATCTCATATATATATTATCTGAAAATGAATATTCTGTCTTTTTCTATTTTTCCAATTTAATGCTTTGCCTTTTATCTTATTTTTATTTTATTTGAAAATGGTTCAAGCTATCTTTCATAATGTTTAAAAAAAAGTTAGTACTACTAATAAAGTAATAATAAGAATATTTTATTTTTATAATGCAAGACCTAGATATTTTACTTACGATTTGGTTCGAATAATTTAGTGTTTTTTGAATTTAAGTCTTGTAAATAAAGAAAATAATAATTCAATTGGGTTTGAGTCTTGTCATTGAAGAAAATCAATATTGATATTTAATAGAGTTTTATCATTAAAATCTATCACACAAATAAAATTAAACTTAAACCATTAAATCAATTATGAATATCTAACTCCAGATGATCATATTGGCCAAAATTGTAGTTCTTCATTATTGGGTTTATTTGGAGTGATCTGAAATCTGAATGCTCCACTTAATCTATTTAAACAGGATTAAGGTTGAGGATTAGACTTTTCCCACACTTAAAAAGAAAAGAAGGCTAGGAAGGACTTAAAAATCTCCTATGATTTTATATATGTATATGTATCATCATGTATGAAATGACTAACCAGATCTAGCACCTATTTAGATTGATTGTACTATCAAAATCTTTTCATGTGAAAATTTACCATCTTCAAAGTAGGATATATTATTTTAAGAGTTAAAGGTTCCTTAGCCTAGATCTAGATGATTCATATTCTCTTTTTATAGGTGCAAATGTTAGGATTTGAATCGTCAGATTTTTCATTTCCCTAAATTTTAAGTGTAAAAAAAAGAAAAAAAAAAGATTCCCAAATGTAGGATAAATTAATTAACCACATGGTCTATATATATATGTTATCACCTTGTAAGGAAGAACATTATATAAAAGAAACAGACAAAAAATAAAGATGAAAGAATTAAGCACATGGGGCTTGTACTATATGCCAATAATATAGTTCATGCTTACAACTTTACATATGGTTGACCAAAATTTTATACTAGGAGGTGTTATCTACTCCTTAAATTATATATGCAACTTGCTTGAATTTATATTTTATGCCATAAATAAACTAACTCACCCTCAATTAGAGTTGCTACTTGCTACTTGCTACTGCCCATGGATTGAGCCTTTTTTTTTTTTTTTTGTTAAATTTTTTGAGTTACATGAATCCTCTAGTATTTAGTAGTCACATTATCTAGATTGGTTCAGAGTCAAGTCGAGTGGACCAATAAAGAGAAGTTTTTCAATATCTTTTTTCTCCATCCACAAAACTTAAATGCAAAATCTTACTGAAAGTGCATTAAATTCTTTTCACTCAACCGAATAAACATTAATTAGATTGAGTCACCGTTCTTGTACATGGGTTTTTAGAGGTAGTTTTGTAAATGCAATTTCCTCTTTTCCAATTTTAGAATTTATCCATTATAAGAATTATGACTTCTCAAAGTAGTCATTCTTCTTCTTTTTTTTTTGAGAATTCCATTTTGCACCCATGCATAAAAAAGAATAACTACACAAACTAGGGCTGGCCAAAAATCGACCGAACCGATTGAACCAACCGCACCGACTTCAAATGGTGCAAACGGTGCGGTGTAAACGGTCTAATCGATTTTATCGGTTTTTGGCGGCGGTGCAAATGGTTTTTCGGGGTCGGTAACGGTTCACTAATTTGTGAACTGACACCGACCGAAAAACCGACCTTTTATATATATATAGTAATTTTTTTTATTATATATATATTTATATGAAATAAAATATAGTTTTAGTTTATAATTATTTATATATATATGATTATTACTTTATTAGTTATAATAAACTAATAATCTACCTTATTATAACTAATATATATGATAATTAAACTAATAATCTAACTTTAATACAAAAAAATTAATAATCTACATAAACGAAAAACCGAACCGAAATCGACCAAAAACCGACAAACCGAACTTATCGGTTTCATTGAGATCTCGGTCGATTGTCGGTTATGTGTATACCAAAATAAAAACCGAAAAAACCGAACCGAAAAAACCGACATTGACCGACACCGAAAAATGAGCAGCCCTAACACAAACCAATTGACAATTGAATCAAAGTAGTCATTGTTTTTTATGCATGGGTGCAAAATGGAATTCTCAAAAAAAAAAATTGCTGTTTTAATTGGGCTCAATGCTATTAGACTATTTTGTATATGTTAGGCCGAACCCGAATCATAGCAAGTGAATCAAAATGGGCCCAAACTAATGAAATCGAAAGCAGCCCATCAGGCCCAATCTAATTTTCCTTCAAATTCTAATATTACAAAAGAAAAAAAAAAAGAATATTTCTTACACGCGAAGAAGAAAAGAAAAGAGGGAAGAAAGAGAGGAGAAGGCAAATGGGATCTTCAAATTCGTTAGTTGTCGGACACCTAATTTCTTTCCTTTTCCTCCTTTCCGTCTTAGCTTCAGCGTCTCCGATTGATTACAATCAGTAAGTTCCCAAATTTTCATGTCTTTTCTGTTTTCATCAATATTTTTCTTATGAATATGGAATGGAATGTTGATTCAATCTGATCTAATCTAAGTTTTTAAAACCAAATTTGAGAAATTATTGCAGTGAAAGAGTTGGGCAGAGAGTTTTGATGAGCTTTAAAGAAACTCCAAAAGGAATCAATTTTACTTTCGATTGCTCGCCTTCAGGTCCTTGCGTTCCTTGCCTTTACTCTGAGAAGGTTTCTTCATTGTTCTTTTCCTTTCTTTCGTTTTAATCCTTCTTTACTTGGTTGAGTTTCATTTATTTAATCTGTTTGTCAAAATTAAATAGTTAAATGAATTAGTTAGCTTCATGTTATAAAGTTACAGATTTTAAGAAATTTATGCAACTTAAAATGGAGTTTGGCTGAGTTTTATGGGGAACTGGCCTTCTTAATCATCTGTAGAATAGAGCAATATTTACTTCAAACGGAATCTGTTTTTGCTAGAAAATTGGAAAAATCTTCAATTTAAGACTGCCTAAATAAATTAGTAACAGCAGATGTAATTCAGGTAGACATGAAATAATCATGCATTGCTGCAAACTTAATGTTATAGCTACTTCTCAGTTATGTTTTTCACATCTGAAAAATATTTGTTATGTTTCAATCACATTAACGTTGCTTATAACCTTTAAACATTGGTTAGCCATATTTCAGTATGCATTTGCATTTGTTTAATTTTCAGATATTTGCTATTTATTTTTCTTTTTGGTTTTTAAATGTTTTGAGTAATTGAATAGTTGCGCTACTTGTTCTCCAGAGCGATGAAAAATATCGATGCAGTGAGACAGGATATCGTATACCTTTCAAATGCGTAGAAATTGATGGTAGTTCAAAGGTTGAAAGTAAGCAAAAATCTGAAAAAGGTAGATCTGATCTTGAAATCTCAGTCAGTAACGGAAATTCGAGTAAGCGTAGAAGCTTACTCGATGATTCATCCACATCAGAGGGTGGCAGACGTGCCTACATTACATACAGAAGCTGTATACCAGCAGTAAATGAAGAGAAGATATCAGTACTGGGCTTTGAGGTATGTATCTTTTGGTTGTTATCTTTTACTTGATTTCTGTACTTAATATCATGATTTTTAATCTCAAACTCAAAAGTAGAATCAGGTTACGTATTTAATAGAGTGTTCATTCTGGAATTCCAAAATATATGGCACCGTTCTGAAAATATGGTAAAATTGGATGGTTGACTGCCGTTTCCTTTTTTTTGTCTTAGTTCTTTTTAATTTTGGCTCTTGAGATCTCAATCAGCTATCTGCAAGCAGTGTCTCAGTTTATTAGCGGCAGAAGAGATTACAAACTCATAATATATGCTTTTTCCCATGATACTGAGTAGACCGCAATACTGTACTCTCTTTTTGCATTTCCACGATCTGCTTTACTTATAATTTGGATTCCTTTTTCTTCTACTCTATAACTCTACCATAAAAGGCTAACATGTAATGAGAACAAAAGCTAAGCTTAGTTCTTTTCTTCCTTGAAATTTTAAAACTTCATGAGAGTAGATTGAGAATGCTCCTATGTTATCTTCTTTTTGCTTTATCACCACGTTCTGGTGCTCTGCTTGACTGAAATTTTTGGTCTGGTGGTTGGAGCCTTATCACATAATCCAACATACAAACCAAATAGGCTAATTCTGAAGTCGGAGACCATTGTTGGAGCCTATGTCGATCATAATATTATATATGTCATCATTGATGCTTATGTTACAAACTACTGTTGCAGGGAATCATTTTTGGCTTGCTGCTCGTAAGCGGTTCAGTTGTATTCTTAAGAAGAAAGCGATCCATTACCATGCCAGGAGTTGCAGCCGGGAGAATCCAGCAAAACTCCAGGTTTTGAGTTGGAACCCTCTCATGTGAAAACAACTTTGATGATAACTGAAGACTATAAATGTAATCTAGTATAGAAGCATTCTCTGTTCATTTTTGGTTCTCCATCTTGAATGAAATTGTTAGTGATATATTCCCCATTGTAATGTGTAATTGATTTGTTGATAGTACGCGATTTTTTATTGAAGGCTGAAATTTTGATAGTCTCTAGTTGCTAAGCAAATGATAAGAGAGTTTCATTGACACTCAGCTGCTACACTTACATTTTCATGTGGCTCTTAGTTTATTCTTTGTGCTTTTCATGTGGCTCTTAGTTTATTCTTTGTGCTACATTGGCGTATACAAATATGATGTTTTATTCTACGTTTTATTCTACAAAAGGAACGTAATAATTTGACCAAACGGTAGTTCAAACTACTCTACAGTTGACTGGAGGCCTTAATTGTTTTAAGAGGGGGTGGTTTTGATTTGATGAAAGAGGAAATTAACCTATCTGTTAGTCAACAAAATTCGAAACAAGCTACCAGTAAGTACCAACTCCTTGAGATTTACAGATCTATAATTATTCGGACTTACAGATTATATCTACCAACAAAGCCTGCAAATCAATCTGACTTTCTACCTACGTTACAATTTGGGACGATGAATACTGAAATAAAATTTGATTCACGAATATGTATCTCATTTAACAACTATGAAACAACTATTTGAGTACTGCTATGAGATTCTTGAGCACATTAACAAAGCAGCAGCAGGACAAACTCAAAATCAAAGAATGATGTTGTCGATGAACCTCAATTTAAACAACAAAAAAGCTTCTCGCTTCCAAGACACATCTACAGTGATACAGCAGCAAACAGGGGAGCAGGGGCAAGAAACAGCTAGCAGAAATTTTAAAACAAAAAAAATTACAAAAAATAATCAGGTGTCTTGCGTGTGGTGTCGGGCTCAACTTGCCGAGGCGCCGGATCAAACTGAAGAAAATTCTGGTCCATATTCTCCCCAATCTCTAAAATTGCAGCCATGTTCCCACATCGGTAACAATAGTTTGGAGCACTGAAGACGGTAACCACATTCTTATCCTAAGGGGATAGCACAATAATAATAGATATAATTAATGATCATATAATAGCAAATCATTTTAAAGAAACCAGGCTAAACTGTTTTATTTGGGTCTCAAACCTGGCACCAATTGTATCCTTCCATGACAAGTTGATGAGCTCTTGAAATCAGAGTGAGACCATTGGTATGGTTGAACTGAGCAGCAATATCCTGTCCAAATGTATAACCAGCACCACGAGGTGATATTCCCCATCCACAGCGATCATCAGGATCAGACCACAAGAGATCACACATTGGCCCTTCATGAGGAACCTGCCATGAAGAATGCACATATTATCAACAGAGGAAGCAACCAAATAATTAAGGACGATTATAAAATTTCAATCTGAGGGAACTAAACTACAAATTTTCAGTTACACCATTGATGCAAAAGGAAATTATAAAATTTTAATACTTAAATCCACATTTTGGCATTTTTTTCAACCATCCTATCATTCATTGTTTAACAAGTATTCATGCTAAGTTGACTGTGCTTGTTCTGGAGTTATATTGAAGGTTCAAACTACAATGCAAATTAGCTCTCCTTGGACATGGAGACAAGGTAATCAAGAGAAGTTTGGGAAAAATCACAGGTATATATACCTCCTGTATGCGGTCCAATGCTCGAATATTGTCTAATGTGTCCAAAGATGGAGAAAGTCCTCCATGCAAACAGAAGATCTGTCATGTAAAATTAATGGCTGTCAGAAACTGTCAGTGTCAACTTAAAACCGTCTGCTCTGAGTTAAAAGTCAAACCTGACTCTCAATAAGAGCTGTGAGGGGTAGATAATCAAACAGGTCAGTAAAATACTTCCAGACATTAGCATTTCCATATTTTCTCAAGCATTCATCATAAAATCCATACCTGAAAAGGGGGGGAAAAATAAGCCATTAAAAAACAAAAAATATAGTGATCCTACCTACCACATTGTACCATATTTGCAAGTCCTAAACACTAAAAAGAATTAAAAAAAACTACTGCCAAAAAACCAAAAAATAACTCCCACGACTTTCCAAATTTCAAGTTTATGTTATATTTATGATTACTAGCTCATGTCAGTTTTGACATCTTTATCTCTATTATCTACGTCACTTCAGCCCGAGGCAATTCAGCCCTTTTGAAGACTTTAGAGTTGATTTTATCAACATTAAGAGAGTTGAATAATAATGCAAATATGTTTCACCCTGGAAATTCATGTAAATCAACTTTATACCATGATACTAGACATCCAGCAGGAACATTGAGCATAACACTGAACAATCTTATCTTTAAATGCAAGTGCATTTCTCAACAAGAAAATAAGTTTGGCTGAGCAGAATCAGCAAACTGGTAAACAAACATTTGCCAGCATGCAAATAGTAAAGTTGTATGGTTATTGAAAAGCATATTGAGAAAAGTGAACATTGCAAGGAAACAGTGAGCTGCGGAGGAGGCAATTAAACAGAATCTAAACAGCAACTGTGTATACTTGAGAAGTGAAAAGGGGATGAAAAGGATGGATGACAGGGAGTGGATTTGACATCACATGCCAAGGTCAATGGCCCCTCTGCTAATACCAATTAGGAAACATGCCCCTCATGAATTGTGATTTTGAAAGGCTAAATTGATATAGGATCATCAAAACATTGTATATTGCAATAATAATTTGATAAATAGCTATGCTGATATTGATGAATGACAGATTATATTAACCAACTCAAGAACCGCCTTGCCATCACGCACGCATGCATTCATATGTAAGGTATAGCTAAGTCAATTCATCCCACTGAGCTATTAAAATAACATTAGCCACTCTGTCAAATGTAAACCTAGAACAAGAAGAATGATCAGCTAAACTTGATCACCTAGCAACAAATTCAAATCATTTAAGCAACCTCAACTTCAAACGAATTCATTAACATATCACAAAATCCACACAGTTTAGAGACTAGTGAAGAATAATTTTCCACCCAATAATACTATTGTAAAAGTTTCAAAATCTAGATTTTCCTTCTTTTCCAATGGCTTAAAACACATATCACCTTTTGCAAAGGGCCAGTAGTATCACAGTTTCAGGCTTGAATGTAAAGAACTTGCAGCAACTTCAAAATGGAGAACTTATATGCAAAAAGCAGAAACCCAGGTTTTCCTTTCCCTTTTTAAAGGGAAGGAACATTCAAAAAGTGTAGCACAGAGACCGAAGAATATAAAGCAAAACAGAGAACTCGCTCAGAAAATTCTATTAGAAAGAATGCTTTGGTGCATTGGTTCATTTAATATTACATTGCTCAATCATAATTGAAAT
This sequence comes from Corchorus capsularis, assembly GCA_001974805.1. Lineage (NCBI taxonomy): Eukaryota > Viridiplantae > Streptophyta > Magnoliopsida > Malvales > Malvaceae > Corchorus > Corchorus capsularis. The sequence continues at coordinate 23,166 of AWWV01014398.1, forward strand.
ATCAGAAAATAAATGCTTTTTAGTCAATGTAGGCTATAACATCACATAAGTAACGGATAAAAGTCTTACACTTGAGTGATCTGTCGGCTCTCGTGATTTCCTCTAAGAATCGTGATTCTATCTCTATAACGGACTTTCAAGGCCACTAAGAGTGTGACAGTCTCAACTGAGTAGTAACCACGATCTGCAAATACGTAGTTCATGTTATAAGAAACAGCCAGTCGAAAATTTCATGTGGCTGCAACATTATTTTATAAATACAAAGCACTATGAATATGAACTGATATCTACAAACATGGCACTTCCCTACCTAACATCTTTGACTAGGCTTAAACAGCATGGTCCATATATTTCATGCACATAATAACAATAATTTCTCATTCATTTGAAAAAAGAATCCCATAATAAACCAAACAAGTCTTATCTTAGCCCAATTCGGTCTCCCATCACTGAAAAGATTATAGAGCAGAGTTTCCACTATCTCATTCAAAGCTTTCCAAGCTCAAACACCATACACACCCGAAATTCTCAGAAGTTCAAGCATCCTAGGAGTTATACAAAAAGTAAATCCTATCACAAACTTAGTAACACGAAAGTAGAGAATGAAACCATTGGAATTATCAATTCAAATATACTATTATTTCAGCAATTTATGAATATGTAAAGATTCTGCAAAAAAAAAAGGTCAATATGTAAAGATAACAATTAACCTAGCTAATGCCTCTTAAGTTATAAGCTAGCTAGAAATGGATCCATACCTGCAGATCTGATCATAGAACATTCCATCAATTAATGAACAAACAAATTTCACATCAAACCATCAACTTCAAAGAAAAAAAAAAGACCAAAATGAAAAGGCAAACCGTGCATTCGGCTACAGAGACCAGAAATTCTCATAAAATATTCTTCATAAATAAACGATATATACGAATAAAGAAAAATTACTTACTCCCAAATCAATCAAATAAATTTTCAAGTAATCTTAAAGAAATTTAAATTAGAAATGAAAAACAAAAGGAGAGAATCAAATAAAAAAGCAAAGCAAGCTAACTGACCTACATAATCTCCCATAAAGAGATAATTAGTATCAGGCGCATTGCCTCCTATCCGAAACAGCTCTATTAGATCATAAAACTGTCCGTGAATATCTCCACATACCGTTACCGGACACTTCACCGGCTGCACGTTCCATTCCTCTACCAGTATAGCTCGCGCCTGCTCGCACAACGCCTTCACCTCCGCCTCCGACAGAGGCTTACACTCCATCAGGTGCTCGATCTGACGGTCAAGATCTCCTTGCGACGGCATCCTATCTTCTCCACCGCCCGATCACCTGATCGTCCCCTCCCCTTGCCCTTTCACCACTGACCGTACAGTCGTGGAGCAAAAGTAAATCAATCAATAATAGCCACCGATCCGATCGGTTAATTTCGATCCGTGAAGGGTTGGAGATATGGAACCTAACGGCGTGTGCGAGATTAGGTTTTGGTTTTCGATCTATCTATCATCTCTCTTGTATTTTTTTTCTCTGGAAATGAGGAATTTTAACTTTTTTTTTTTTAAGACCGTAATACAAAATTTAGTTTTTTTTTTTAATTTAATTTTCTTTTGTCGTAGAAAGGAGAAAATGCTAAAGAAGGTAAGGGAAGAGAGAGATAGCAGCAGTGTGAAATGAAACTCAAATGCAGAGTAAATGAAATGGCGAAATTCCCTAATTTTTGGTCGAAATTTCAAATGTTTTTTTAGCAAATTAACTAAACAAATAAGAATAAATAATTGACATATATTTGTTGTGGTGTTCGTCAACCAAACAAACAATACAAAGAGAACAAAACTTTTCTCTCTCCGGTGGCTCCGCCGAGTCAAAATCTTAAAAAGAAAGGACACGTGTCTGTTTTATTCTTTTTGTGAGCTTTTTTATTTTTTTCTTACATTAATTAATATAATTAATTAATAATAATTCATTGTCCCGCCTAAATTAGCAACCTTAGCAATTGGCTGGCTCCCTCTTTTACCCTTTCTTATTCTCATTATTATAATAAATATTATTATATATATTATTATTATTATATACTATTTTATTACTACTTTTTTAGTGTGTGTATATATATATATATATAGTTATAGACTTATATAGTTATGTATTTTGGGCAAAAAAAAAGACTTATAATTATGTATAGTATTATTATTAATAAAAAAAAGAATNGTATTAACTTCCAAAAAAAAAGTATAGTATTATTATATCNCATAGTAACCTCTTTTTTTTTCTAAAAATATTACTAAGAAAATTTCAGTACATATTAAGTTGAGTAGAACGAACTTAATACTAGTAAAATTTTAGATGTTGGTATTATGAATTGAGAAAATAAAAACTTAAAAAGCTTTCTCAATTTGATATTTAACACAACTTGATTCTGGATTGATTGAAGGAAGAGGATTCTCTTCACTAATGGAGAGGTCCACTGATTTTTCGAAGCCAATTCAACAGTTATAACGTGTCCATGTCTTATTTCAATTTCTTTCTCCAAATGCACAATTTCATTTAAAATTGTTGGATTAACATGAAAAAATTAGTGAACCTCTCAGGATCCTTGGCCTGTGTGTACGACTTGAACCTTAAACCTTACAAGCAGATGTCCAAAGCCTTATCAACTCAACCAACTCACAATACTTTATAGTTTATAGTTTTCTAAAATGAAAACCACGATGATACAACATTAATTGAATCAATTGATCGAATGTATAATGTATAAATGAAATGGCAAACTATTGTATCTTTTCTGTTTGAGATTTTGGTTCAACTAATAGAGCATTCTCGTTTTTTTTTTAAAGTTTTAAAAATTAAAGGTTTATGGTAGGTATACAAAAGTGTCTAATTATAATGCGATTTCGATTATATTAAAAGAATTATTGTACCTTTTAATTAATTATTTATTTCTTTATAAGAGATTAGAGACATGGGGTGATAGTGAAGTGCCATTTCTAATTATAAGTGAGTTAGTCTGGCGTTTCAAGTAATGTTTTTTTAATTAGGACCTGAGTTTGCACTAGGCTCATTAAATTTGGACCTACTAATAAACATGTTCTCTTAAACGTACATATAGGAGAAAAACAAAAATGTACTAGTTATCTCTACTCTAAAAGAAGTAAATTGGAGTTTTTATTAATTTTGAAGAGGTACAAAAATAATATATAGTATATATATTATATTATTACTATATATCTTTTTTTTTCTTTATACGTCCAAATATTTAATAAGAAATTGTTAGGGATTCACATGTGAGGGAAACATCTCACATTATCAAGAGATGAGTTGTTTGAGTGACATATACATGAACTCATGAAGAGGACCCAATAAACCATTGGTCTAGACTTTTGGGTTCAGGTTGGTGCCCAACGTGTATATGGGCAACTCCGGTGGGCCTTGGCCAAGACGGTGCTCGGGCTCTCCCAACAAGTGGTATCAGAACTTGGTTAGACTCGATTGGTGCGGTCCGTAGGCATGGTAAACCTGGTGTGATCCCAGCCAGGGACGTGCGGTTGCGAAGTGTTGGTCCCTCGCACTTCAAGGGTTAAGTCTTGGATGGTCCGCAATTGACTTAAAACTTGACGGGTTGTGCCGCACGGGGGAGAGATGAGGACTCACAAGTGAATCGGGGGAGATTGTTAGGGATTCACATGTGAGGAAAACATCCCACCATAGTTACTAAACCTGGCCCGGAAGTTGACCCGTTCGAGCTCCCGGGTCACAGGTCAAACGGTCCAACCGTCAAGTTAATCGGGTCAATGTCGGGTTAATAATATGTATTAAAATAATTTTTATATTTTTATCATGAATATTCACGAGACTTTTAAATATTTTGTGGGTTTCTTACATGTAAATTTATTTTGTTAGTAATTAACTTTATGTAAGTATTATTTTACCCTCATATTATGTCAAAAAATTACAAATAAGTAAGGTTAAAAATGTAATTTTAGTCAATGGGTTTTAACCGGGTCGAACGGGTTTTAACCGGGTCGAACGGGTTTCAAGTTCCAGGTCACCGGGTTGACTGGTCAGACCACCGGGCCGAGTTCAATAACTATGCATCTCACACCATTAAGAGATGAGTTGTTTGAGTGACATATATACATGAAGGATAAAAAACCATTAGTTTAATTAGACTTTTGGGTTCAGGTTGGTGTCAACACATGTATATGGATTACTTGGGTAGGTCTCGACCAAGACAGAGTCTGGATCTCTCCCAACAGAAATCAATCAAAACTAAGAAGCTAATTATGAGACTTGAACTCAAAAACCTCACGGTTCACACGCAATGCAACTACTAATTGAATTAACAAGTAACAACTAGGGTGCGTATTCTTACTATAATCAGTTCTATTATTATTACTTTGTGTCTTAATAATTAATATGAAGGTATATATTGTATAGTAATGAATTAGCCTAATGAGAGTGCTTATCGAAAACAAAATAAAAATGGTCACGGAACCTAATTAATGTGATTTAGCTATTCTTATGAATAACAAAATAGTCAAATTTGTGGATTTGAATAAAAAAAAAGTCAAATATGTGGATATGTGCGGTCAGCTAAAGCACAAAAGGAGTGATTCAGCTTTTGAATTCGGAATATATTGGACATTTAAAATATCCCCTAAGATTTGACCGCAACTTTTATTTATTTATTTGTGATTCTTAAATTAGAACGAAAACATAGAAATAGAGTACGTGATCATAACAATCTGAATATATACACAATCGACAAATGTCTGCGAGCCAAACACCAAAAGCACAAATAGGTCAACCCGGTTTTGAAGATAAGTTCATAGAATGGGGCCAAGTAATTCTGCAGCCCACAAGTGATTGGGGTAGGAATAGGCTTTGGGCTTAATAGCAAAGAAAACAAACAATGCCCAAATGCAACATGAGTCCAATTAGAGAACCCTTCGACGGTTCACGCAAAATTGTCAGCATGTTCCGAGAAAATTTTTCTAATGATTGGAATTTTGATAAAAGTACCCGGGAGGTCTTTGTATTATACGAAATGTTGATTTTAGTTTTTATATTTTTTTTTCTATAAATTCGTCCCTCTATTATTAGAAACTTTCACCCGAGGTCCCTCACGTTATCGAGCAGTGACAGACCCGTCAAATATGCTGACATGGCACTAATGCCGTTATTTTTGCTGACGTGGCACCCAAATCCCGAATTAAAATATATTATCTGAGTTTTTTTTTATTTTTTAAAAATAAAAAATTAAAAAAAAATTAAGAAAATACAAAAGGGACCAACGCTTTATCCTCCTGTCGTTTTCTCTGAATTTCTTTTCTTATCTTCTCACGCTCTCTTCCTTATTCACTCCACAAACTTTTAGAACAACCCTTAGAAGTTGTAGAAAATTTCGAAACCCATCACCTTCATTCTTTGACACTGAAACCCAATTCTGTAAAAGCCACCACATGAGTCCTCCAAGTGATGAAGACGACAATGGTGTGAAAAAGGCAGAAAATATTGACAGTATCGGGGGGGGGGGGGGGGAACGCAAAAAACCAAGCAGTAATCAAGGTTAGTTAATTAATAAAAACTTTTATAATCTAGGTTTAGGTATTTTAATAGTGTTTTGGCATTATAATAATTGATTAGTATATATTTTAATGGGTTAATCCGGATTAGGGTTAGGTTTTTTTATTCTAAAAAATTAGGGGTTCGGGTTAAACCTCTAATTAATGATTAAGTACCGTTTAGGGAGTCATGATTAACAATGGTTTCAATATTTAGGTTTAAAATCATGGTGTTTTTCTTATGATGATGGGTCAGAGTTAAAAGATGAGTATATAAAACTTGATTGAACAGCGAAATTTATTAAAGAAATTGTGAAAAAGGAATTTTGAGACACTTATTTGAGTGAAACCAAGTAGGTTGACTTCTTAATGATGTGTTTTAAGGTAATAGTTAGAGTTTTTTTTCCTGGAAGCACTCACCGTCATATTTTTGTCATCATATATATCAAATTATCACACCAAATAATAAATTGTTTTGTCTATAGCAAGCAAAAATAGTATAATAAATTAATTAGTACAAGTTATATTAGTCCGCGCTGGCGTTACGGGTGTTCTTTATTTTAGAGTGGTGCTTGATTAACTAATTGAATAAGGATATTAATATAATCAATTATATAAGGGCCAATAACATTTTTTTTTCTAGAGTGGTGCTTGATTGATTAATTGATTGAATTATATAAGGTTGCAGTAAAAATGTAATTTAAATGGGTTAGTTTTAATTATGTCTCTGACATAAATCTTTGTAACCTAACTTTTTAGACATGTAAAATTAAGAAGGTCAAGAACATGTTTTTATTTGTAAGTAATATGAACTGCAAAGAGGTAATAAAATATGCTGTTAATTGGATAATAATACTCACATTGAACAAATGGTAGTTTTAATTCAGAAGGGGAAAAATATTGAACGGTCCATGTTGAAGGGATGGAGACGGAAAAGAAAGAGGAAAGAGATATGAAGGTGAAAGCAGAGGGGAGTGATGGAAATGTTTGATTTTTGGCAAACCTGAAGATTGATCAGCACTGAGGAGTTGAAAGGAAATAACAACTGAGTTGGTGAGAGGAAAAAAGAAAACAGCGAGAGAAACATTAATTAAAAGTAATTAAGGGTTTAGGGTTTAGAAGCAATTAATTAAAAGTCTTAAACATTAATTGAAAACAATTAAGGAAGGGAAATGTGTAATTACAAAAAAGGGTAGAAGCAAAAGGAATGGGGAAACTCATAGAGGGGCTTTTTAGTCATCCGAAAAGTGAGAAAAGACTAAAAAAAGACAAAAGGTGACACCATATTAATCCTTAATTTGGCCTTTTAGTAATTTCCATGGTAGTTAAAAATAATATATAGTATATATAGTAAGTATAATAAATTAATTCGTATAGTAAGTGAGTAATAAAGAAGAATTAACTTTGTTAAGATTGGAAGTTTGTATGTTTTGGAAGTTTGTAATTTTTTTTTGTGTTATGCAGTCTACTTCTGCATCAATTAGGGAGAGTGAAGTGACTGAAAAGGAGCCAGTCAATGATGAATATGATTACCTCAACTGGTTTCCAGAAATTGTTCATGATGTTGTAGAGGAAGAACCACCTATGAAACTTGTTTATCATCATGGTGGTGGGTTCATAACAGAGCCAACGTTGAGGTATGTTAATGGAGAGGTTCGAGAGTTTGATTGGTGGGATGTAGACAAGCTTTGCAGTTGGAGGTTTTTTAATATTGCAATGGATATTGGTTACAAAATGGAGAAGATTCAATATTGTGATAAGGATGATGCGCTTGAAACTGGCCTGAAGGACTTGGAAAGTGATGAAAGGTGCAGTTATTAAGTGTGATTTTGCTAGAGAAGAAGGCAATTTGTATATATGTAATTCACCCAAACAATGGTGAGGGTTTAAAGAGGCATGGTGGGGCTGAAATGGGTGAAGGTTTACAGACCTCCAATGTACTTTTATCGGCTGAAATGCAAGTTGAAAAACCTTCAAGAAATTCAGTCGAGGTTGATACTACTAGCATTGAGGAAAGTGGTGATGAAAATGTAGAGGAAGATGGTGTTGATGAGGAATTGAATTCCAAAAAACTGATATGGGATAATGATGATGATAATGGTGAGCTTGTAACTTCAAGGGTTAAACTAAGCAAAGCAATAGAACATGAAGAACAACTATGGAATGAAATAAATGATGTGAACGAGGATGCTGTTATTGAAGATAATCCAGGCCTAGAAACTGCAGGCCCAACAAGGAGAGCGAAATCAAGGGCTAATAAGGGATTTTCTGATTTCCCAAAGCCTAGACCGAGGAGGAAGGTTGAGGAAGTTTATTTCGACTCTTCTGACCTAGGTAGTTTTAGTGAGACTGGGTCAGATACAGATTCAGATGATGCAACAAGACATCCATCAAGCAAGCTTCGGTTCAGACCAGATGCCCCAATAGAGTTGTACAAGGAGCAAAATTTCAGTGGTAGGGAGCAGTTCAAGGCAGCCTTAAATGAATAATCTTTGAAGAAGTGCTTTGCCTATGAGTTTAAGAAAAATGATAAGGTGAGAGTAAGGGCTATATGTGCTAGTCGAGGATGTGGTTGGGAAATATTATGCTCAAAGCATAATGCCGATGACTCATGGAGAGTGAAGACCTATCATTCCCAGCACAACCAGTGTTTGGGAAAGAAGATTTGGATATAAGTGATTGCATGGGATGGACAGTAATCAGTGACATGCAAAAGTTAACTTGTAACCCTAGGCCATTTGTAAAATTAGTACTACTCCTAAACACTTATTTAGTTTGCTGTTTGTAGAATTTTTAGTACTTTTAAAAACTGATTTTTTTTTCGCAGGGGCTGCTGAATGCTATTGGTGATGGCATGCCATTTGTGGAACAAAGGAGGTGTGCAAGACACATTTATGCTAGATGGGGTAAGAAATTTCCTAAAGATGAATTAAAGTATCAATTTTGGAAATGTGCTAAAATAACTAATGAGCATGAATTTAATAGAGAAATGGATGTTTTAAAACCAATGGATTCTGCTGCACATAACTATTTGATAAACCAGTAGGATGTTAGGCATTGGTCTTTAGCTTTTGCAAGTGGTTTTTCAAAGTGTGATGTGATTGATAATAATATGTGTGAGACTTTTAATGGAGTTATTGTAGAGGCTAGAGAAAAGCCTATTATTACAATGCTAGAGGAAATAAGATTGTATGTGATGAGAAGGATTGTGAAAAATAGACAACAAGCCTTAGACTGGAAAACTGATTATGGGCCGAGTATTTTGGCTAAGTTAGAAAAAAATTGGAAGAGAGTCGATAATTGGGAGGTAGATTGGGATGGTGGAGTGGCATTTGAGGTCTATCATGATGATATTGAGTTGAATTTGAGAGAAAGATTTATAGTGTCACTTGAGGGAAGAACATGTAGTTGTAGGGGCTGGGATGTAAGTGGTGTCCCCTGCCATTATGCAATTGCAACCATATTGTATTGTGGAAAGGAACCAACAGACTATCTTGATGATTGCTTCAAGAGGGATGAATTCCTCAAGGCATATCAATCGCTCCTACATCCTTGTCAGGGTCCAACTTTTTGGTCCAAGGGGAATGGTGATGACATCTTGCCCCCTCTTGTGAGAAAACCAAAGGGAAGAGATAAGAAGGAAAGAAGGAGAGAGGCTCTTGAAGGACAGAAGCATTCTGCAAAGATGTCAAGAATTTGAAGAAAAATGACTTGCTCAATTTGTAAGAAGGTAGATCACAACAAGGCTACATGTCCCAAGAATTTCCAGGTTCAGCCTCAAATCCTTAGTAGTTTCCTTTTTTTAGGGATCCATTGTTGTCACTTACTATTTTTATTTGATGTATGACGGAACAAGCAGAAAAAGAAGCGCACAGAATCAGAAAGCTCAAATCAGCAATCAACAAGACAAGAATCTGCCAGAACATTCTCTGTCCGACCAAACAATGTTCAAGTAGTCAATGTAAGTGAATGTAGTATGTTTAATGATGGAAAATTTTGTTGTTTTGACCATGGTTGTAATCGTTTGTAATTTTTTCATGTCTATAACGTGGGAAAGAAAGCGAATACGTGATAGCAAGGCCTGCTGGTAATGTCCAGAACTTCATTACTGTCAGGAAACTGAAGGAAGATGCAAGAAAGATGAGACATGATAGGGCTGCAGGAACTTCTAATGATCAAGAGAGCTGTCAACCTTGAACATATCGGAATTTTTAGTCTATGAACTAGTTTGTAGTTCATGTAAACTTTGGTGCATATTCTTAGCTAAATTGTGCAGTTATGGTGTTAAAACTCTTTTTGTTCATAATGCCATTTAGGTATGTCAAGATTTGTCATATTCAGTGTACATGGGGTTAAAAACTCTTTTGACTATGTAACTAGATTTCAATTATATAGAGCAGTTTTTCATATTGCAATTGAGCCTTAATACATCATATATCTATGGTAAGGCTAGCTTACCATTTGTTTTTACATTTACACCACTACTATTAACTAGCAGCAAATACAATGTTTGAATCAGAAAACATGCTACAACCAACTTCAATATTTTGCTTTGTCTCTCTTTGTTTGTTTGCAAATTTTCTAATTCTACTTTCACCACTGTATTTTCACATAACAAATCTTCAGTATCTCCATTCTTTTTCTCACTTAATGCTATGTTTTCAGCTCTTAATTGCAAATTTTCTAGGTACAACTCTTTATTCTTATCCTTCAATTTAATCAGCAATGATCGAGCTCGTTCATTATCAATCGGACCAGGACCATCAATCCATACAAAAAAATCACACCCTCCTCCAACCTGCAAGAAATCCAAATGAACATCCAAAATAAACCCGAAAAGCTCAAATTACATAGAATTCAAATCAACCCTAAACACAACCAAATTTTTTTGGCCAAAAAACACAGCCAAATTAGACCAACCCTACCAACTCTAAACGTGTTAAGCTAATATACCCATAAAATCTTCGACCTATACTATGATTCTTCCATGAAACACGCATTGGAGCTAAGATCCCACAGTAGCAACAAATTCGATCCCCATTGTGGAAAGAACCCTCCAAACTTGAAGCCATAATCTTCCTTCAGTAAGACAAAGACAAACCCCTAAATCGGTAAGAGAAAAGAAATAAAAGAAATTGCCTTTCAAAACAATAAAAGAACAGAAGAGAGAAGCCCTAAACAGAGGAGGAAGAAGATAGAAGAGAGGAGAAAAACTTTTAGATCGTGAAAGATGAGAGAGAAAAAAATTAGGGCTCTGACATTTTAAATGTCTTTTTTATTTTTTATTTTAATATTTATTTTAATTTTTAATATTTTTTGTTTATTTAAATAAAATAAAAATTGGAAATGATTTTTTATTCTCGGACTGTATGCCACGTCAGCAAAAAAGACGGCGTTAGTGCCATGTCAGCATATTTGACGAGTCTGTCACGGCTTGGTAACGTGAGGGACCTCAGGTGAGAGTTTATGATAGTAGAGGGACGAATTTGTAGAAAAAAAAAGTATATGGACCAAAATCAACATTTCGTATAGTACAGGGACCTCCCGGGTACTTTTACCTTGGAAGTTTTCGATACTTAACAATAAATGAGGGAAGTTTCCAAATTCAGCACAAAATTGGTACAAAATAACGATTTCAACTATGGACGTGATCCGTAGCAGACTAGCAGTTAACTCAATTTCATTCCCTAGTTACCTAGCTAAAGTTTGGACTTTGGAATATAAAATTTAAACCCAAAAGGCTATAATATTGATAAACCAAATTAGTGACCCGTTAAAATTAATTAAGAGTCAAATATATGAAACCTTGTTAAACTTAAAATGAACTTGAAATCAAACAAATTTAATCACTGAAAGTTAGTATTCCGTAATGGAGTATATATATATAGTTGAGTGGTATATATAGTTGGTTTTCTCTTTTGATTGGCGACTAATTTCACATGCAAAATGAAGCAAATGCTTCATCATCAGCTTGCATTGCACTTTTTTTCCCCTTTTCCCTTTATAGTAATTGCTCCAATTTGAATCTATCTTACTTAGACCAGCTCTTCCTTTTGATTCTCAAAACAAACAACAAAAGATCGAATAATTAATGAAAAAGGTTAAAATTTTGATTTTGTTTAAAATAGGGTTTTGACATGATATACTAATGGTTTATTAGCCTTTTTGCCCCCGAATTATTAGGCTAATGACACTTTACCACTTAAATTAAAGTCAAGACAATTTGTCCCTTAAACTTTCCAAATTTAGGATAAGTAAAATGTTTTGAACTAGGAAAGTTTGGGTTTAACTATCTTGAATTTGAAAATTCATGAGGCAAAACGTCTTGATTTAAAGTTTAGGGACAAAAAGGCTAATAAGACATATAATAAGGCAAATTATACAATACACCGTCAGTGGAGTTTAGCAGACTACACAAGCGGATTCTGAAGGGTGACATGTGTCCCTAGGGACTAGATTGAAACATTTAAAACTTAATTAATTCAAAAAGTGGACATGTGTCATCTCCACACCCCGTTTGTGGAGTCCAAAATTTACACCGCCGGTATATCAAATAATCACCCAAAAACGACAGCTGTTTTGTTTTGTTCTTTTGTTTTTCCCTTTCTTTTGTGTTTTCCGGTGAGTGCCAGCCATCATCTATATAAGAATCTCATGCATGTTTATTTACTAAGTTTGAATGGTCGACCCAAAGACCAAAAAAACACGTAGTCCCTCCCATCGACCGAAACAAAGAATCCAGAGAAAAAGACTAACACACACAAAGATATGTAAAACAACTTTTTCTTTTAGATGCTTAACACCTTTAATTGGTGGATTCACTTTAGTTTTGGAACTCATGCTCAGTGCCCCCTCCTTTTCTAGAACACATCAAACTCATCATCAAGACTTTGACAAGTATAGTAAATTCAACTAAACAATAACCAAAGCCAATGAACTATTGATTTGACAACTAGATTGGTTTTGGTGAACTAATTCCATTATACATTGTTGTGTTTGGGGTCCAATATATAGGATTGGATATATATATGTTTTGTGCATAAAATTGTATAGATACGCTTTGTGAGTATTATATACATGGTACCCATATATACAATATTGCTTTTATGCACAATCAACAACGTCATCGATCCAATCTCATTCATCATTTAATTTTTTTCCTCCTCTAAACACACTATAACTAATTAATTGTGTCTGAGGTTGATATATGTGAGTTTGAAATAAGTAATTACAAAGTCTTTATCAGGAAGATTGGAATCTATTGTTGCACTCTACTAGTTCAGCTAATTAATTAATGGTGAGAGTTAAAGGTTATACAAAAGGCCTGGCTAGCTAGCTATAGGTTGCTGCTGCTTAATTTATCTTTCTCAAAATGCTTTTGAGAGCATAATATATATTTTTAATTTGTAGTAGTATGAACTTCCATTTTGCTTATACTATATCCTTCAAACATATGGCGCCGCACTCTCCCTCAACAATTTGATATTTGTTAGCAAAGAATTACATGAAGGCTTAATTTAATTTTGGATATTCATCATCAAAATATGTCCAGTATTTAGTCCCAAAAACTTCCAAAAAGATACATACAAGAAGATATGGCATATGCGATCGATGGCTCCTTTTGTGCTCATCACTCTTTTTTGCATTTTGGCTGAAGCTTTCCCATGCTTTGATATGCCCTAATTAAGCTTGTCCAGGTGGTCGTTTCGAGTTGCCAGCTCTCCTGTTAAAAAAGGGAAAAAAAGGGATTGGAAAAAAAAAAAGCAAATTAATTTGATTGATTAGCAAATTTTGTATTTACAACTAATGGAAAGGAGATCATAAGGAAAGACCAAAAGAAAGGCACACTAAAAAGGTTTAATTAATTATAAATGCTAATAAACTATATAATTAGCTTTGGATAAGTAAGATTAATTAGTAAGTGATGGAATAAAGTGAAGAGGACAGGCTTTAGTTCCCCTTTTTCGGAAATGGCTAAATGGGGATTAAACATATGGACCACATCTACATATTGAAAGGACCATTAATGTAACAGTTAAAAGCATATCTAACCCAACAAGATTTCATAGCAAAGTTTTGCTTTTTTTGTAAATGTTATAATACAAGAAAACACTACTTTAATTAAAAACTTATAAAAATACTCAAATTGAAAATAAAATATGTCGACGTACATGCATGATATATATTTGAGTAAAATCATCCTTAGAGAAGCTTAATTTATAATATATCTTAATAACAAGTTCTCCCAAGTGATAAGAAAAAATTACAACACAATTATTTAGGTCCTAAAGTTATTTTTGTAGAAAGTACGTACGTACTTTAGCATGCAAACTTATGAATAAAGAAAAACAAAAAGAAACAGAAAAGGAAAAATAGAAGGACGAAAGACCTCCTCTTTGGATATATATAATAATCCAAAGCAATTCCAAATTTTCTTTTCCTATGAAATAAATTAGAAAATCAATAACTTTTTTTAAAAAAAAAAAACATTTATATAGATATGTTTACGTGAAAAATTAGTTTAAATCAATTTAACAAAAATCATGGGTGTGATTTTTTTTGGCTGATGACTATATGTGATATTTTTTATACAAAAAATAAGGTGTATTGTATAATTTGTCAAAATAAATATACATACAATAAGATTATAAGTAGGATAGATTAAACCAACACTCAACCCAATTAATCACACGATTTTTTTAATCACTAAAACTTTTTAATAATTGACGTGTGCTTCAAAATCTATAATTGAATTTCGGCCAAAAAAAAAAGCTCTACGACTGAATAAAAAATAATTATACTCCATATATAATAGTACCTGTTATGAATAGGATCTGGTCCATTAGGAACTCTTCTTTTGCTCATGTAGTTAAGATCCAGCTGTGGATGAACCACACTCGGCGACGATGAGGAAGACGAAGACGAAGACGACTCTCCTTTACCTAATACCTTCACATGCTCTTCATGCCGCTTCCCCAAAGTACTCGAAGATGACTGCGTTGTTAATGTTGTCTTCGTTTTGTTTGCTTCACTTGGCAATCCTCCGATTGACAAAACTAAGATAAACCCAAGAACCACGAGTGTTCCAAACAGGGTCTTAAAGCTACCACCCATGTTAAAAATAAAGAAAATTTCCCTCTATGTTATTCCTATATTTCCTAGGACATAGAGGAGGGACAAAAACGAATTAAAAGGAGATTATCATTAAATCATGATTTGAATAAGATTTAGAAGAGCAATCAGAAGGAAAAGAGGAGGTTTAAGGGAGGAAAAATATTTGGAATGATGATATATATCGAGCTAGTTGTTATTTTTTTGTATAACTTTATAGAGAGGAAGAAGAGCTAGCAAGGCGATTCTATACGCACTTTATTGGGGGGAGAGAGAGGGGGGATGGGAAGGGGACACAGCTGGTTTGGAACGTGACATGGAGGGAAGGGAACCCCCTTTGCTTTATGGGGTGATGTTCTTTTGCTTTGAGTTTGGGGTATTTTCATGCACTTAAATACTAAAAGACCACTTCCAACATCCTCTCTATATATATGCCTTACGTACAACAAGAACAAAGCTTTATACTTTATGTAATCCATGGGATTTGAAGGTATTATATACGGCTCTAAAGATATTTAGCATAACTTCTTCGAAGTTACTCCCTTTGTCCCATATTATAAGTCCCCTTCTAGAAACTTTATTTGTCCCAAAATATAAGTCCCTTTTTAAAACCCAATGCAACTTTTAGTTAAGTTATCTAAATTACCCTTGTTAGTGGTAGTAGAAATTTAGTTGGAATTTAATTTATCTATTGACTATGAGGGAGTAAGTGGGAGGAGAGAGATTTAGTGGGGGGAGAGAGAAGAGGGACAAAATTGGAAAGAGAAGATAAAAGTTTATAGAAGTTAGAGTTGTAACTACTTTTCTTAAACTTTGTGATACGGTTAAAATGGACTCATATTATGGGACAGAGGGAGTAATAATTAGCTACGTAAAAAGATGGAAATCCCTACTTTCCCAAATATTAATAATGTGGTCTTAAATATGGGCGAGAAAAGTAATACTCAGTCCCATATTAATAACTACAATATCTATACGATTTGAGTCAGGTTAACTGAATATGAGAATAAAATTCTCTTAATAATAGTATTTCTTAGTTCAAAAGACTTAAACTCAAAGGCTTAATTGAAAATGAAGTATCAAACTACTTTTGAATTAACAATTGTTAGTAGCAATTAAGTTTAATTAAATTACATACATATATGCTTATATATCCGCAAGGTTAGTGCACCGGTAAGCATTTCCCTTTTAAAAAATAATTTGGCCGCCAATTTTTATGCCCTATGTATATAGTGCGGTAGAACTAGGAAAGAAACTCCAGCACCGCATTAAAGGTGGCTGCCGAACTTGGTCTAAAGTATTTAATATAATACTTTTTTGTTTCCTTATTTTGTCCCATCTTTAGTTCTTCTTTTGGTCAATGTTACGGATCTTAATTTGTAATACAAGACAAAAATGTTTGCAAGCATGTCGGTTCTTCCTCTCTAGATGCATTTTCATTTTTCTCCTATCAAAACTTTCCAATGGCAATAATCTAATTTTGCTACACATATTTAATGAATATATCCATTATTTTGTAAAGTTATAAGCTGCAAAATCTATGCTTAAATAAGCTGCGAATTCTATATATGTTTTGAACTCTAATTGAAAATCCTTTTCTTTTGGGTTGATTAGTAGTGCTAGCTGGTTTGGGAATTATCTCCTAAAAGATGAGAAATTATTCCTTGGGAATCAAACGTATAAATCAACTTCAAATTATGTACGTTGTTCCAAATTAAAAGTAAACCCTACCTTACATATATAGGTATACAAACAATATTTGTACAAGAAAATCTCCAAATTCTCACTTTTAATTGGTGGGGCTTGCTATTGAAATGCTAGAATATAAATCGAGGTATAAAGATTAAAAAAGTTACATGTTTCTCTAGAAATCATTCGTAATACTACATCCTTAATTAGAAATTGTTGGGAGAGGAACCCGGGTCTTGTCAGGGTTCAAGGCCCACCGAGCAGCCCATATACATGTCTGACACCAACCTGAACCCAAAAGTCTAGACTAATGGTTTCTTGGGTCCTTCATGTATATATGTCACTCAAACAACCCATCCTTTTATGATGTGAGATGTTTCCTCACATGTAAATCCTCAACAATCTCCCCCGATTTACATGTGAATCCTCATCTCTCCCCCGTGCGGCCCAACCCGTCAAGTCTTAAACCAATTTTCGGCTATCCAAGACTTAACCCCTGGAGTGGTACAAGCTACGAACACTCCACAATCGCACGCCCCTGGCCGCAGGCTAACCGTGCTCATGGGCCACACTGATCGAGTTCAACCAGAGGCTCTGATATCACTTGTTGGGAGAGGAACCGGGCCTTGTCAGGGTCCAAGGCCCACCGAGTAACCCATATACATGTCGGGCACCAACCTGAACCCAAAAGCCTAGACTAATGGTTTCTTGGGTCCTTCATGTATATAAGCTACTCCAACAACCCATCTCTTCATGATGTGGGATGTTTCCTCACATGTGAATCCTCAACAGAAATATTACCATGCAAATTACCATTTATTCATGGATGGATAGATATGAATAGTGAGAGAACTGTGCATGAATAATATTGGATGTACAATTTTATTTTGTTATATTGCAAGTTTGCAACCTAATTAAGGAGTAAGATTCTTTTTTTTTTTGGCATCAAGGAGTAAGATTCTTATGCGCCTACAATTGAGGTTTGAACTTACAGTTTCCCAAACTTATTATTAGCTATAGTACTAGAATTGATGTCGACATCCAATATATATTGTATTTTCAACCGATATAATATCGATCCAGCAGCCATGGTCCACAATTTTATGCCATGATCTTTGAACCACTCTTAGTTGGAGTTGCTAATTTAAATTAATACTCATTTCTGTTTTTGATGATCTCTTTGAATATATATCTTAAAAGAATATAATATGTTTGCAAAAATGTATTATTTTTGATGGACAGGAATACCAGAATAGAGTAGGTTCTTTCACTATATATACTAATTATAATGTGAAGTCCTGAATTTGTGTCACGAGTTGGTTCGGATACAAACTCAGTTTTTAAAAAATTTAAAACAAGATAAAAACTACCCATCTTAAATAAAACTATCCAGTTAGAAGATAATCTAATATTTAAATTTTATTTATATCATTTAAAAAAAAATAATTCATTTAAAAAAAAAATCTACCACAAACTATCTTAAAATTATTTTACTTTCACATACACTCACAAAGTGAGTGCCCTGTGACTTGTAATAAATATGAGAAGACAAAATTCTAATTTAACTATTATGTATAGCTAGGAGGGGAATATAGCAATCCTCTCCTCTCGATCCATGCCATATTCCACAAGGCAAAAAGCTTAGCATATGGCACATTTTGTCTTATCCTTACCATTTTGAATCTAAATTCAGAAACACAAAAGTGTTGTGTTTGGGAGAATCCAATGCTTCACTGTAATGGCTTCTTCTTCAAGGTACGTAATTAACCTAAGCTATAAGCAATCATGGTAGAATTTTCACCCTCTTTTTGGCTGAAAATTTTGGATACCCTAATTCTAAAGCTTAAATTAAGTGTATTTATTGATATGCATGGTTCCAATAATATACTACTATAACTATAATATGCTATTGATTTTGACATGTCATTCCACAGTTGTGCATATATGGAAGTTGGAGGGATACGCCGCCTTTCTCTGATTTGACGTATGTATTTGAATAATAATTTTTCTATGATCTCATTTCTCTTATCGTGGCAAAGCAATGCCGCACAATTATCTTCACTCATTGGTGGCCGCTACTATATATAATCAATCTTAATTTGTTCTCATTTAATTAGACTATTAGAGGCATTGATAATAGATGTGTTATGATGATGACGGGACCGTCAGCCGACTTCAAGTGCGTCGGAGTAAGGCGAAGGAGTACTTGAAAACCAGAGAAAGCGCGGGGCTGAGTCTCCGCGTTTAAGCTCCGATGCCTAAGTCAGAGAATGCCCAAGGGTTTAGTAGAGTAGAGTTCAGTAAAGAGAATATCATACCTTGAGTATGGAAGATATGGGGGTATTTATAGAGGTTCATAGGTCACGTGCTCGGGGAGTACTCATGCGAGTTGCACGTGCTCAGCGTGTGAGTTGCACGTGCTCAGGGGAGCGCACGTGCGAGTTGCCATGTCATGGATCACTTGCTGGTCTTGGGCCACTAGGGCCTGTAATGAGCAAGTGTCTTGGGCTTGCTCATTGGACCTCAATTGTGCCATGCTCAACAATTGCCCCCCAGCCGTGAGGGTGGTTATAAAGTGACCGAACGAAACGGCTCTTTCCTTAAGCATCAGGCGGGCGGGTGGATTTGCTTTGAAGCGGGATTGGGAAAACCAGAGAACATGTGCTCTCGTCAACCAGTATTTGTATTTTTGTTGCAATTGCAAAATTTCAAGAATATTGGGAGTGTTGCCGAATGGTCATAACAATTAGGTTTCAAAATTTTGAAACATTTTCTTTAAAGGGAGCGGTTGTTTCGATGGTACTTATTGTAGGGATTGGGAGCAAGTCGAAACCATAAATAGGTCCAGATGATTTGAGTTTTGCATCCTGCAACTTTCAACTACTTAGTCCTTTTTCCTTATCGCTTCTCTTGAAGGGCGACCGACGTGGGGACCTACTCCTCTGCCTTTCCGTAGGTCTTTCTCTGTTGGCCAGTTGCTCATGTGTTCTTTGTGGGGGGAGGTTTTTTAGCTTCATTTGTTTTTCTACTTGGGTATACAACTGGACTTTGTCGAAAAGTTGCTTCAATCTTTTTGGCTTCATCTCAAATAGGTTGTGGAACAACCGTTCTTCCCTCAAGCCTTCCATATAGGCCCTAATCCCATCTTTATCCGGGACATCATCCACCTCCAAACAAGCATCTGAGAATCGTTTAGTGAAGGACTCCACGGTCTCACGGCGGCTTGCTTTACACAGAACAAATGATCAATAGTCTTTGCGATTCTCAATCAGCTATGGAAGTTGGAGAGAAACACTTGACACAACTTGTCAAAATTCACAATTGATCCTCTGGGGAGCTTGTAGAACCATGTCCTTGCCAGGCCTATGAGGGTTGTTGGAAACACTCTGCACATGATATTTTCTGAGACGTTCTGCAAGAGCATGAGCTATTGGAAATGGCTCATGTGTTCTTGTGGATCTCCTGAGCCATCGTATTTTATCTTTGGCATCTTCAGGCCTGGAGGGACTATCTCCTGCATTACAACTGCAGAAAGTGGGGTATGTGTCCCGTTTATCATTTGGAGGGTTTCTTCAGCCGTTGCTGTCCGATGCCTCGTCAGCTGCTCATTCATCTCGCGTCGCAGCTGTTCTCTCAACTCATTTAACTGTTGCTCTCCTACCGCGATTGGTGTCGCACTTTGAGACTGAGTGGTTGTATGTGGGGTTTGTGGTGTAGCGGTGACTTGGTTTCGAATGGGAGCAACAGGACCGCGATGAGTAAGTGGGGGTTTCAGCAGTCCCATATGTCCTGTACCGTCCGTTCGGTCGTCCCCATAGGAAGAGTTGCTTTCAGACACCTCTTGCACACCACGAGGCGGGATTCTCACATTGTTGTTCAACGGAGGAAGGGAATCCCGGTCATCCACGGGGTTGGGGGGCTCAGGCGGGGCCTTGGCGTTTGCACGAAGGAGGGCTTCTTCCAAAATTGCAATCCGAGCCTCGTCCATCGCCTCCTTTTCCTTGGCTTCCTTGCGATCTTGTTGCATCTGAGCCATCAGATCTCTCAGAAGTTCCGCATTGTCATCTTGCCCCCCATGCTGAAGAGGTATGGGAACCGACTGTGGAGTTGCTGAAGTGGAGGCTCCCGCAACGTTGAGTGGCATGGGGCAATAGTATGGCATGTAGTTGAAGAGATGATGCATCGCGTGCGCCGAGACCATCGGAAGATCTATTGAGGTTGGCACACTTGGTGTCTGGGCTGCCACGCTCAACGGAGGAGGTTCAGACATGGATGGAGTTTCAGCTCCACGTGTTAGATCTTGCAAAAGGTTTCTCTTTGCTGAAGTTTCACTTGGTTTCTTGACTTGAGATGCATATGGTGTTCCTTCCATGGCGGTTGTCTGACGTCCCCACGGACGGCGCCAATTGTTGATGACGGGACCGTCAGCCGACTTCAAGTGCGCCGGAGTAAGGCGAAGGAGCACCTGAAAACCAGAGAAAGCGTCAAGAGCGGCGGGGCTGAGTCCCCGCGTTTAAGCTCCGATGCCTAAGTCAGAGAATGCCCAAGGGTTTAGTAGAGTAGAGTTCAGTAAAGAGAATACCATACCTTGAGTATGGAAGATATGGGGGTATTTATAGAGGTTCGTGGGTCACGTGCTCGGGGGAGTACTCATGCGAGTTGTACGTGCTCAGCGTGTGAGTTGCACGTGCTCAGGGTAGCACACGTGCGAGTTGCCATGTCATGGATTACTTGCTGGTCTTGGGCCACTAGGGCCTGTAATGAGCAAATGTCTTGGGCTTGCTCATTGGACCTCAATTGTGCCATGCTCAACATGTTGATATTCAAGATTAATGTCTTTCGGATTTGAAGCGTAAAGATGAAACTCTTAACAAATGTGCTTTTGTTGTAAGATCGAATTTGTATTGAGTGTATTTTCTTTATCAGATAGAGGGCTTCTAACATATCTTAACTATTATTATTTTAACTATAATACTTGTTGATGTATTATATTTACCTTGATTCACATCTCTTCTATTTTTTGTTGATAGCTTCATCTATTTGTTTAGAAGGAAATTATTTTCATCTTTTAATTATGTCTGAAATATTTATATAATCATCCTTACTTTTTTTTTGGTTGAATATATTATTATCTTTTACGTTCATTATGATTACCAATGAATATATATGGAGACATACATATGTGGTACTGTTTATACCTCAATTTACAATTGAGGGTAAATTGGTCTTCACATTAATATTGTTAAAATGTGTGGTCAAGATTTAGCCAGAAATCCTAGAAAGACTTAGTTTCTGCACCACCCTGATTCTATCAGAATTAGGAAAAATCTTATAATTAATGAATAAAGGCCAAAATTAATAATTAAATTAATAAATAATAATTATTTTTAGAATAATTATTATTAATTTCTCCTAGTATACCACCCCTGCCTATGGGTGTGGTGTGACAGGCCTCAAGGGAGCAGCTTCCTTAGATTCAGCAGCCTGATAGTGCATGCAGAGAGTAAGGACGGGAGTTGTATGCTACCTGACCATGCAGGTGGGAGAAATTATCATGGAATAAAATAATCTAAGTCTTTCCCACACCCAGGAAAGGCCGTCCTAGTCATAGGATGCAATCTCCTCACCCCTTGCACTGAGGAGACAGAGAGCAAGAGTTTGTCAGCAAGTGAAACACTCACCTAAGTAATGGAGGCACGAAATTTTACACCTCACACCCCTCACATGTGATCACTCTAACATAGTGGTCAGGCCGCCTAGCTAGCTGCACTCCCCCGGGAGGCAAATTTGCATTTTGTTCATTTAAGGACAAAAAGGCAAGATCAAAGTAATTGAGCTAGCTAGGGGGTGCGGCTCTAAGAAGGGGTTTTACCATGATGTTTCTTGATACATGTAGGTCATCTTGGTGAAATTTCATCTCAAATAGACTTCGTATTAAGAACTTATGCAAGTTTTCCAGTTAAGGACAGTTTGAGGTGTCAAACCAACTTCTCTATGCTAGAGAGTTAGGTTTTACTTAAAATTTTTCCCATAGCCTTATGGGGATAATCTAAGTCTACTGGTGGAAAATCAGCCTCGTTGGACTTAGAATGAAAAACTTATGCTAGTTTTTCATTTAAGGACAACTCAGGAAGAGAAACCTAGTTCACCATCAAGGGGAGCTCGGTTTTACTTGGAATTTTTTCCATAGTCTCATGGAGATAGTCTAAGTCCCTTGGAAAAATTTCAGCTCATTCAGACTTATAATGAAAAACTTATGCTAGTTTTTCATTTAAGGACAGTTTGAGGTGAGAAGCCCGGTTTACTATGAAGGAAGGCTCGGATCACGCCAAGATTTTAACCATCGTCTATGGCTGATATACGAACCCTACTGGTGAAGTTTGAGCTCGATCCAAGCTCATTTGCAACTTTTACATCTTCTTCAGTTAAGGACAAAGTGGCTTTATCACCTCGATTTAGCCATGGTTCTTAATTAAAAGATATTTTCATGATTTGAAGAGCTAGATATGGCTAAGTATGAGTTATTTCGTGGCCTAGGTACTTAGTTCCAATACCCAGGGTCACCTCTCAGCCTATCAAGTGATTTCAACTCATAGGAGGCAACATAGACTACACCTGATACATCAGATGTTATCCAGCACCTCATGCTACCTAGTACCTCATCTTACCTGGTACCATGAGAGGGAAGCCGCCTATCACATCACGAGGGACGCCTCATACTCCTCTCATCACCCTCCTATCACCTGCTGCAGCAACTAGAAGGAGAGGGGAGCTTCACTGCAACTTCCTTGAAGTTTCCTCCGACCAATCAGAGGAGTTCGACTTCCTCAGCAATTAAATCCCGTTAGATTTCAAGGCCCATGCCGCCCCCTATATAAAGGAACCAGTTCCAGAGTCTCAAATCAAGTTCTACACTTCACAAACTAGCTCTGTGCAAAAAAACCAAGCTCCGTGCTGATTTTCTCTCAGGCTCCGCGTCTTTTTCTCTTATTCTTCACGAGTTCTTACTCGTTCTTCATATTTTTCTTGTTTCAATCTTATCTCCGGACGTAAAAACACTGTACTCTTGTTTCTCTCTCGGCAATAAAAATCAAATTGCTATTTTGTCTCAAATCTCAATCACAGCTCTTGAAGCGCTCTTATTTAGGAAGTCTTGTTCTTGTGGATCCAATGATTTAAATGCTCCGGTGTGACTTCGATCCAGTCCCCACAAATCGCTCTGATCTTTTAATTTGCTGCTACGCGCATTCCAGATCTTTTAATCTGCTGCGTTTTGCATCAGATCTTGTTGTTTACTTTCTCTTTGTCAATTTCAGCAAATTGACTGGCACGCCCCTATGCTGTCATTAAGTAGTTTTCGCAGAAACTCTCCAAAGAGATTTTTGTCGCAACAGATACGTACGTATGTAAGTGTACGTGGATACAAGGTTTGCAATTGTAATATATATGAGGTTTGATGAATCCCCTTGTTCTGATGGTTAGGTGAATGCATTTATATTTAAAGGGTAAGGATTCGACTCCTTATGCACAATCATCAAAGAAAATATTATAGGCCCGATAGCCTTAGCTGAGACCAATAAAGTACGCTGAAGGTCAAACTAATCAAGTTCAAATGCAGCCGCGGACGAGCATGTAAGAATTTATAAAATATACCATTAAGATTTGAAGCTTCAATGAAAAGTTGAAATGGGAATCTAATCCATTCAAAAATGGTTTCTCATATCTACAACACAATTCCAATTTCCAGTTGGCAGGCATATGGCATGCATGCAGTGCAATTAGATTGATCTTTGCCAATATGAAGAGATTTTTTTTTTCTCTCTTTTGGTAGGAGATTTTCCGTATCTTGCAAGATTTTTTTTCCCCTTCTTTAAAGCTCCCTGTTAGTGTTATCTAATGAGACTTGGGTGTTACAACTTACATACACACACCCACAATTAAAGAGACTATAGGCCTGCATTAAGCACGGCATTGTATGGACCAATGCTTTTGGAGGTGGACTGCATTGTTTTTTCTTGGCCCAAGTAGATCATTATTCAAGTATATAATGAACAATATAATTAAAGAGAAAATGATAGAAACCCAATATGAAAATATATATATATAAAAAAAAAATTTTCCGTTCAAACAAGATTAACTTGTAAATATACCAAAAAAATATATTTTTTTATATTATAAAAAAAACAAAGGCTAAATCCGAGTCAATATCTAGCATTATTGAAACCTAGCTTGTTAAAAATTGACACTTAAATGATGCCAAAAAGATTAAATTATCAAAGAAAATTCGGCCCCAAAAAATATATTGTCAAGGAAAAATATCTGAAGCTAGCTCTTGAAAGTTGAAACTGATGTGGGACAGTGCGTGGGAGCACCAGAAGTGACAGTGAAGAGCCATAGAATAGAAAGCATTCGTACGATTTTTCAGAACATTTACCATTTTCCTTTGTCATGACTCATGATACAAACTTTTCAAAGTGTAACAGTAATGTAATCACAAGCAAAATTAATTACGTAGTTTACTTTTAATAGTAGTAGTAATGAAAATGATTGGTTCACAATCACATAACCTAATTATTAATTAACCAATTACTTTCCTCTTGTAATATACATGCATAATGTGAATTTCATTTCATTTCATATCATTTCTGGCTTTCACAGTGTACAGAGCAGGAAACTACAGAGGAATCATACAAAATAATTAATCAAAAAAAATGGCGAACGATGAAGTAATTTGTACTACAAGTCCAGCGGCTTTCAGACTCCGATGGGACGTATTCCTCAGTTTCAGAGGCGAAGATACTCGCCACGGCATCACTCAGAGTCTCTACGATTGTCTTGTGGAAAATGGTATCCGAGTGTTTCGAGACGACGACGGACTGGAGCGAGGAGATCAGATCGCCCCGAGTCTGCTGGAAGCCATTGAAGACTCGGCCGCTTCCATTGTCATTCTGTCTCGAGACTACGCTTCGTCTCATTGGTGCCTTGAAGAACTGGCCAGGATTTGCGAGCTCAAGAGATTGATTTTGCCTGTGTTCTATAAAGTTGATCCCTCTGATGTTCGAAAACAGAGAGGGTCTTTCGAGATTGCTTTTTGTAGCCACGAAATGAGGTTTGGAATCGACAAGGTTAAGATTTGGAGAAATGCCTTGGAAACTGTTGGGGGTATTGCCGGTTGGGTTTTCACTGATGAGAAAAGGTTAATTCCGTACCTCTGCATATGAGTGCTTTTATTTCTTTGTTTTGAAATGGCTAATGGCTAATGGTAATGGAATTAATTTATTTTTTTGTAACTCTGCAGTAATAACTTAATCAACCATAATCATGCCCATAATTCCATGAAATTTTGCATTTTTTGGTCGAAAAAGAGATTAAATTTCTCGACATTTGTCATGTTTTTTATATTAGTACTAGTACTGGTACTAGTACTTATTTACTATAGTTTTTAATATCTGTGCTGTCTGTTCCAACGTTGTTGGGTTTCTATATCATATGATATTAATTAATTCATAGTACGTATGTATAAATGTTTCTAAAGTGAAGAATGACAAATAGGATATATGCATGAAATTAAGGACTCCTCATTCACCAGTAACAATAACTTCATCTGTCCCTCACAATGCTAAGTGGAGTATAGTATTATTTACTCTTTCTTCTATGTCGTCTAAGGGGGATCTCTCTCCCTCTCTGCATCTAAAAGTTATATATGAATTATAGAAAAACCAATCATATAGTTAATTATAGAAAAACCAAGCGGCCTTTTTTACTTCAAAATTTACATGAAAAATGTCCAAGAATTAGTTAATTGAACTCTTGAAAATGATATACTATATTAGATCCATTAATGACTGCAACGCCAATCAACACTAGGAAATTAGTAGTTGGTGCAGCGGCAAGGCTATCCCACCGCATCATCTTATCGCAACCAATGAAATTACATGTTTAATTTTATGCTTTTGATCTGGCTAGTTATAATCTGGTGAAACAATGTTTTTTGTGGCAGCGATGAAAAGCAATTGATTCAGGTTGTGGTGAGAGAAGTTTTGAAAGAAGTGAACAATACACCATTCAAAGTCGCCACCTTTGTTGTTGGACTGGATAAGCGTGTGGCAGATTTGATAAAAGAGTTAGATGTCAAGTCCAATGGCGTTAAGATTTTGGGGCTTCACGGCATGGGTGGGATTGGCAAGACAACTCTTGCCAAGGCTGTCTTCAATAAGATCCTTCCTCACTTCGACTTCCGAAGCTTCATCTCCAATGTTCGAGATCTTTCGAGGCAAGAAGATGGCTTAATATTTCTTCAGAACAAGATTATGGAAGACTTGTCTATTACTACTTTGAACAATGTTGATGCTAATGCTTCAAAAATAAGAAAATTTGTTAATGAAAAGAACGTTCTGCTAGTCCTAGATGATGTTGACGAAGTTTCCCAGCTTCATCCACTAGGTGCTACAATCTCCAAATGGCAGGGTGATGGACGAAGTCGAATCATTGTTACAACAAGAAACAGAGGAGTTTTAGGTGAACACTATGTAAATCACTTGTATGAGGTCAAGGAATTGTATTTTGAGCCGGCACTGGAACTTTTCAGTTACCATACGCTTGGAAGACCGAAACCAACAGACGAGTTCATGAAATTGTCCAAGCAAATCGTGACGCTTACTGGGAATTTACCTTTGGCTGTGGAAGTGTTTGGGTCATTTTTGTGGGATAAGAGGAAAGTATCAGAATGGGAAGATGCTCTGAAGAAGTTGGAAGGAATTCGCCCTCGAGAACTCCAAGATGTGTTAAAAATAAGCTTTGATGGGCTTGACATGGAAAACCAACGCATATTCTTGGATATTGCATGCTTGTTTGTAAACATGAGAATGAAAAGGGAAGATATGGTTGACATATTGAAAGGATGTGATTTCAAAGCTGAAATTGCACTAAGAGTCCTTGAAGAAAAATCTCTCATTAAGTTTACTGCATGGGATGATAGTTTGACTATGCATGATCAAATTAGGGACATGGGAAGACAAATTATTCAGAATGAGAATTTTGCAGATCCTGGAATGCGTAGCAGACTCTGGGACCGCGACGAAATCATCTCTGTCTTGAAAAATCACAAGGTACCCCTTGAAAAATTACTTATCCTACTAATTTGCAGGGCATTGTTTTTACCTCAATTACTAATTTGATTTTCCATTTCATATAGGGAACAAGAAGAACTGAGGGCATTGCCATAGACATAATGAAAAAGGAACCTGAGAATAAAAAAGAGGTGGTAATCAACTCAAAACCCTTTAAATCGATGGTCAATCTAAGACTGCTTCAGATCAATAATGTGAAACTGGAAGGAAAACTTCAGTTTCTTCCTCATGAATTGAAGTGGCTCCAATGGCAAGGATGTCCTTTGAAAACTCTTCCTCCTTATTGTCCACAAAAGCTTGCTGTCCTTGATCTATCAGTCAGCATAAAACTGGAACATATGTGGAACAAGGTAATGATACTTGATGATTGGTTTCTTATATTTCAATTCAACTATGACATTTTCCTGTGCTTTTAAATTGAAATCAGATTCTATGTAAACTTTTTTTTTTGGGGTTATGCAGGTGGTAGCAGAGAATTTGATGGTCCTGAATCTAAGTGGCTGCTCCAAACTTGTTGCTCTCCCTGATTTATCCGGACATGGGAAGCTGCAAAAGATTTTCCTTACATATTGTGTGGGATTGAAAAACATTCACGAATCAGTTGGAAGTTTAAAGTCCTTACATTACTTGAACTTAACAGGTTGCAAAAATCTGACAGAACTTCCAAGTGATGTCCAGGGAATGAAAAATCTTCAAACCCTTATCCTTAATGATTGCTTGGAATTGAAGAAATTGCCTGAAAGCATAGGTAGCATGAGATCACTCAAGGAACTTTATGCCAATAGCACTAGCATAGAAAACCTGCCTGAATCCATCTACCGCCTTGAAAAGCTCGAAAAACTCAGCCTAAGAGATTGCAAACGTATCAAACAGCTGCCCAAATGTGTAGGAAAGCTTGTTTCTCTGAAAGAACTTCATCTTGATGGTTCTGCACTAGAACAATTATCTGATGCCATTGGAGACTTGGAAAACCTTGAGATTCTCAGTTTAATATTTTGTGAATCACTCACACAACTTCCTGATACTATTGGAAGTCTCAAATTATTGAAAAATTTGCTAATTAAGGGTAGTGCAATAACTGAACTGCCAAATTCTATTGGCTGGCTACCCTATCTGAAGTACTTATCTGTTGGAGGAAGGCAATTGAGCAAATTGCCAGATTCAATCCAGGGATTGGCCTCAATAGTAGAACTCGGAATAGATAAGACTTCAATTACTGGCCTTCCTAGTCAGATTGGTGCTTTAAGGTTACTTAGAAAGCTTGAGATTATTAGCTGCACTTGTCTCAAATCTCTGCCAGAATCAATTGGAAGCTTGCTTGCTCTTACTCACCTCAACATATTTAATGCTGATATTACTGAGCTGCCAGAGTCCTTCGGCATGTTGGAAAATCTTATCACATTAAGATTGAACGAGTGTAAAAGGCTGTGCAAACTTCCATCCTCCATAGGAAATTTGAAATCTTTGCATCATTTCTATATGTCGGAAACTGCTGTGACACAATTACCAGATAGCTTTGGGATGCTATCAAGTCTGGTGGTACTGAAAATGAGAAAGAAAGAGAAATCCAAGTCATTTTCTGTCTTGCCAGCATCTTTCTCAAACCTCTCCTCATTAGAAGAATTTGATGCCAATGCATGGAGTATATGTGGTGAAATTTCAGATGATTTTGAAAAGTTGTCAGCATTAGAGATTCTGAATTTGGGTAAAAATGATTTTTCTAAACTTCCTTCCAGTCTAAGGAACCTCTCACTTCTCAAAAAGCTGTTTTTACCCAAATGTGAAGAGCTCAAGTCAGTCCCTCCACTTCCTTCAAGTTTGGAGGAGTTGAATCTTGCAGATTGTGTTTCATTGGAAAGCATGTCTGATCTTTCAAGTCTAAACAGCTTAGAAAAGCTGAACCTTACAAATTGTGAAAAACTGGTGGATATTCCAGGACTTGAGTGCTTGACATCCATGAAAAGATTGTACTTGACTAACTGCAGCACTTGCTCTTTAGCAGCAAAGAATAGACTATCCAAGGTTTGTTTTCTATATATCTTAGCCTTTTTCCTGTTTTTCATAAACATATATACATACATTACATACACTCTGGGATATGTTGGCTCGAACATTAGTAATTTGTTGCAGGTTTATCTTAAGCATTTGAGGAATCTGAGTATGCCTGGAAGTGGGATTCCAGATTGGTTTTCTCAAGGTAGGGTGAGATTTTCGAGCCACAAAAGCCTTGACTTCAAAGGTGTAATAATTGCAGTAGTTGTTTCCCTTAACCAACAAATAGTAGGTGAATTAAGAAACGAACTACCTGCAATTGTGGACATTCAAGCAAAGATCTTCAATAGTGATCACAAAGATATATACACAACTGTGTTGCACTTAGAGGGCGTTCCGAAGACGAAGGAAGATCAAGTTCACTTGTGTCGGTATCCAGAACATCATCCTATGCTTTCTATTCTCAAGGATGGTTTCCAGATTCAAGTAACAATGCGGAACCCCCCAGTTGATAAAGGCGTAGAGCTGAAGAAAGCTGGGATTTATTTTGTTTTTGAGAATGATGATGATTATGAAGGAGATGAAGAATCATTGGATGATAGCCAGCAGTCGGTGTCACAAAAATTAGCCAATTTTTTCGGCTCTCTTGAAGAAGATGATCACCAAAATTACGAATCCAACCAAGAAATGACAAATCATGAGATGCAACAATTCGAAATTGAGGAAGAAAGGCTTCTACTACCTGCAGGCAGGAGAAATTGTTACTATAATTTTGTTATTAAGTTCACTTTTCTTCTTGGTATCCCTTTGCTAGTGAGTTGGTTGTGCCTACAACTGTGGTACACGAAGACTCAGTAGCATCCAATTTGATACCCAAATAAAATTAATTATGCCAAGAGAACTTTTTTTTTGAAGTAAAAATTATCAATCAAAAATTGTAATATATCTTTAAAATTGAAGAGAACTTGAATGCTTAGACTTTAATTAGTTAGTCTTAGAGAAAGATATATGTCACACTCACTAGTTAATTTAACAATTTGGGTGCGACTAAAAAGTTTTATAAACGCAATATGTAATGATTATCTTTTGGCATTTCTCTTTTGGTTTGGGTTTTTTTCCTTTTCTTTTTATCAATTAAGTTCAAAGGGTAGAAAAATGGTTTTAATTAACATGAAGTGGGGTGAAAAAGAAAATTGTTTCTCAAATAGCCAAGTGGATTAATAGTTAATAGAAGTGGGTAGGTGGGAGAGCAAGAATCTCACATTGAAAACTAATTAAGAGGAATAAAGTTGTTTATATATATCTTTATTATCTATAATTCTAAACTTCAAAATCTTTGACCTGAAATATCTAAAATATCATTTTTAATATGAAGCTTTAAATTTAAGTTTTAATGGTTAATAGACAATTTAATATAAAAGGGAATATATATCTTCTTAAACTTTTATTTAATTTCAATATCTTAATATTGAAAATATTAAAGCTTGCAAATACTATTATTATTAGGTTAATTTTACGTTTTCTAAAAAAAAAAGGTTGATTTTACGTTAATTTGCAAGTACAAAAGTCTAACATTATAACAATTATATTTTCACGTTAAACATCTTAATTATTAGAATCAAAGTTCTTATATTCTTATTATAATAATAATAATTATATTAGTAGTAGTAAAATTATTTTCTTTCTTATCTTTTTATGTATTTTTTCTTCATCTTTTCTTAGATAATTAAGCTAGAAGTTGAGTATTTAATATTTTTTTAGGTCGTTTTTTTTATTTTTTTACCAGATCCCAAAAGCTTATTTTATTTGCATAAATAAAGTAAAATTAAAATATGATAAATAATTAACAAAAAATTCTTTTCATATAGACAACCCATTTTGCAAACCCCATAAATAAATAATCCAAAAACTATTTTGATCAATGAGTGTTATGATTCACTCATTCTCATAATATTTTGGCATTAAATTAACATTGATAAGTATTTAATTTTTTTCTAATATTTTAATGTGCATGGTTTTAATTCTAGCCAAAATAATTTTTCTATTGAAAATCATATTTCTATGAAGAGTGAGGGAAGAAATTGGTAGTTAGGGATAACCTATGAAAAAAGAGGAGCTAAAAATCTATTAATGTGAAACTCTGGATTTATGAGAAAATTAGTTTCAAGTTTCAATAGTGATTGGTGTCAAGCAGTGAGACCTGCTTGACTGTTGGGATAATGTAATTCTTGAAACAGTGACAGAAATAATAAATATTAATTACTAAAAGTTTTGATTTTTTTTTGAAAAATTTAATAGATCATTCATTCACTACTTTTATTTTGCTCTATTAGCTTAAATCAGTTTATTTCATTCATTAATATGCATATGTAATAATAAAATATCAATTCAGGTTTGATTCAACATGTCAAAGATGCATATATGGTATATTAATACATT
>AWWV01014399.1:0-46099 GCA_001974805.1 Corchorus capsularis
TATTTATTTATGGGGTTTGCAAAATGGGTTGTCTATATGAAAAGAATTTTTTGTTAATTATTTATCATATTTTAATTTTATTTTATTTATGCAAATAAAATAAGCTTTTGGGATCTGGTAAAAAAACTAAAAAAACGACCTAAAAAAATTATTAAATACTCAACTTCTAGCTTAATTATCTAAGAAAAGATGAAGAAAAAATACATAAAAAGATAAGAAAGAAAATAATTTTACTACTACTAATATAATTATTATTATTATAATAAGAATATAAGAACTTTGATTCTAATAATTAAGATGTTTAACGTGAAAATATAATTGTTATAATGTTAGACTTTTGTACTTGCAAATTAACGTAAAATCAACCATTTTTTTTTAGAAAATGTAAAATTAACCTAATAATAATAGTATTTGCAAGCTTTAATATTTTAGATATTAAGATATTGAAGTTAAATAAAAGTTTAAGAAGATATATATTCCCTTTTATATTAAATTGCCTATTAACCATTAAAACTTAAATTTAAAGCTTCATATTAAAAAGGGTATTTTAGATATTTCAGGTCAAAAATTTTGAAGTTTAGGATTATAGATAATAAAGATATATATATATATATATATATAGTATAATTAGTCCAACTTAGAAGTGATAAAATGTTGTGTGACCACTATTCCTTTGGTGCAGCCGCAGGGGTGCGAATTCCAGGCCTTGCTGGAGCTTTGTTACACTCGAATGCAACCACGTGATCTGTGGGTGTTAAACTTAAATGTTGAACCGAAAGCGACTTGAGTCTTGACTACTCAAAACAAAATTAAGTTAATTTTTTGCTTAAATATATATACGTGGGTGTACCAACAAGGGGTTGGATCAAGTGGTAAGCGGCCTATTCCAGCTTAAGCAGGTCTCGGGTTCGAGACCTTGCGTACGCAGCTGCCCCTGTTGTGAGACTCACCCATCATAACCAGGTGTGCGACGCGGGTCGAATCCGGATTAGTCAGAGCGAAGCGATGGGATACCAAAAAATATATGTGGGTGTTAATTAAAGTCCATGCATAAGCCCCTTAATTTTTTTGCTTCCTGAACTTAATTTAATTATTCCAACTCTCATTTTTAGACTTGGTCATAGCCAACTAATCAAGTTGGTTGGTTGCTTAAATATCTTAGTTATCAGCAACTAACGTCCAACTACTAAGCCACGAACCAGAACTTAATTGTTTCCAAACCATTTAGACTTGGTCAGCCAAGTAATGATCAAGTTGGTTTATTAAATATCCTAGCAAATTAGCAACTATGTCACGAATGAAGGAAATGGCTAATTATATACTCCATGTGCAGATTTGGTAATTAAAAATGATATACTCTTCTACTGCAATGCCTCTGACTTTATATATACACTCCCCCTTTATATACGCCAAAAAAGAGAAGCAATTGATCTCTCTACTCTTTTCTCTCTTCGCATTCATCGTTTTCTTATATATAGGCTTTTCTTGCTCGATTCATCGTGTCCTCAAAAACTAGCGGAGGCCAAAGACGGTCAATTTGCTTTAAGGAAACTGATTTTCAAAGGCTTCTACCTACTTCTTGCTTCCTTACGTAAGGTTTCAATTCTTTTCCCTATATTATATATACTGTTTACACTCTATAATAACCAGTGTTTAATATATTTGATTACAACTTTATTCTGTACTCTTGCATGTTTTGAATTTTTTTTCCAATTACCATGTTACTGACTTCATACATAGTTTAGCAAATTGAAATCTGTTACGTTTGTGTTTGCTTCAAAATTTTACGTGATAGTTACCATGTCTTTTGTCAAAAGATAATTTATTTGCTAACAAATTTAGGTTGGAAATCATTATATATATAGTTGCTAAAATTTTTCGGATCATATATATTTTATGCAATTCACCTTTTTCTTAATGTTATTGCTAACAAATGGCTTATTAGCCTCTTGTCCCCTGATTTCTTAAATGAGGACACTTTGACTTAATTAAGACAAAACATTACCTGAATTCTCTGAATTTGAGATATATCACACTTGACGGGAATTAACATTTGTAAACAATTGTTTGTGTGGCTGATAAACATGTCACGTGGCTAGCCACGTAGATAAACTAGTGGGATCCACAAACGATGAGAATATGATATTTTAAAAAATTGATCAGGCGAGATTCTTTCCATTCGTGGGTCTGGATCGCCCATTTATCTATATATGATCCATTGATCACGTGACAAGCTTGTCAGCCACATAAATAATATTTAATAGACGTTAAGTGTCTAATTGATTTTTGTTACAGGAGCAATAGGGGTACATACCGCAAATTCTAAGAGTTCATAGATATATATTTTGTCTCAAATTAAAGTTTAAGTGGCACAATATCCTCATTTTAAAAGTTTTAAGGGCAGGAGGGACTAATAAGCCGCTAACAAATTGACTTTTTCATAGCTCCATCATTATATATTGGCATTTTAGTTTTACTAATCCATATCGATTTCCCCTAACAAAAATAAATATTAAAAATGTTAAAAACAAATATTTCAAGGGCGAAGTCTTAGCCAACTAGTCTAGTGTAAATGAAAACCAAATAACTTGCTAAAGATTGAAGCTTAGATTATCAAAGGAAAGAAGAAAATGTTATGAAGGTAGATCATGATCATTTTACACGGTTTCACAAGAGCCAATGCTCCCAATGCTTGCTTAAGTACATATAAAACAGCCACTGCACTATTTATTTTCCAAAGTATAGAAGCAAAATTAAATACGTAATAGGCAGTAAAATTGAAAACGATTGGTTCACGTAGGGAATCTAACTTAATTATTTTTCCTTTTGCAAATCATAATTCTTTTCAAGAAATGTGAATAATTTCATCTCATTCCTGGCTTTCACAAATTAACAGAACGGTGATCATAATAATCAAAAAATGGTGAACGATGGAGTAGTTAATACTACAAGTCCAGCGGGTTTTAGGCTCCGATGGGACGTATTCCTCAGTTTCAGAGGCGAAGATACTCGCCATGGCATCACTCAGAGTCTCTACGATTGTCTTGTGGAAAATGGTATCCGAGTGTTTCGAGACGACGACGGATTGGAGCGGGGAGATCAGATCGCCCCGAGTCTGCTGGAAGCCATTGAAGACTCGGCTGCTTCCATTGTGATTCTGTCTCGAGACTACGCTTCCTCTCATTGGTGCCTTGAAGAACTGGCCAGGATTTGCGAGCTCAAAAGACTGATTTTGCATGTGTTCTATGAAGTTGATCCCTCTCATGTTCGAAAACAGAGAGGGTCTTTCGAGAAGGCTTTTTGTAGCCATGAAAAGAGGTTTGGAATCGACAAAGTGAAGAGTTGGAGAAATGCCTTGGAAACTGTCGGAGGTATTGCCGGTTTTGTTTTCACTGAGAACAGGTTAAGTTTTCGTACCTTTAACATGATTATTTTGTGTCTGCTTATAATTACAATTATTTAGTTTTTTTTTTTTTTTGATTCATTCATATACATGGATTGGATGGTTGATAAGTTCCATTCAAGTCACGTTAAATAGAACTTCCCGGCCGCGCTTCGTGTGTGGCTGTTTTATTTTATAAATTCTTTTAAGAAAATTCAGTTAAGAAATCAAATTTTGTTGTGAAATGATAAAAAAGAAAGCAATGGAGTAAAATTGAAGCATGTAAAAGACAAGACAATAGAGAGACAATAGAATATGGAGAAGAAAATATGAATAATGGAAGAAATTGTTCTCATTCATTTTATTCCATAACAAATCCATAACAAAGTGAATGACCTATTTATAGGCATATAGATACATCACCATAAATATAAGGGGATGAACTTAACACATAGGTATATGTGTATGAATGAACCAAATCATCAATCTTATCCATGCTTTAATTAGATTCAAGGACATACACAACATACATGTATATTCATAATAAATTAATTTATAATTTATAATTATTTGCTAATTTATTTTATATAGGAAAGGGGATATATGTCTTTTAATTTTTACAAACTAAATGAATACAAATATAATAAACAAAACATTTAGAAAATTAACTATTGACACTTGTCAAAGAAACAAAATGCCAAGTGTCACTCAATGAGAATCTTGTACATAAAATTAATAGTAGGTTTAATTGCAAATTGCAAACCGTATTCTTGATGATCGAAGAGTACTTAAATGAATATAGTATTTCAAAATTTTAACATAAGCATGCTTTGTACACAAGTATTAACTATTGAAAGCTATTCCAAAATTATAAGTAATTCTCAAAAAAAAAAAATTATAATAAGAGTATCTACTTCAAAAGTCAAAACACTAGGTCACTAGCATATACTTATTATTTATTGCTATGGAAGATATTGAAAGCTGGATGTTGCTTTTCTTTTTTCTTTTTCAAATGGCTAAAAAAAATTGTTATTCATATTTATCCAAAAAAAAATTTGTTATTCATCGAACTTGGTAACTCTCCACTAATAAATTAATATCTGTGTTGTCTTCGAAGTTGTTGGGTCTGTAACTCTGTGTAGAACTATAAATGTTACCAGAAAAAAAAAAAAAATCTTGCTTCGTGGAGATTTTAGATTATCTATATTATATATAAAAGTACGAATAAGAGGAAACTTTATATTTTTCGATTGTACCCTTATTTTTAAAATATATTTCCAATTGTATCCTTTTTTTTAAAACATATTTCTAAATTACCATTACTAAATACAAGACACAGGGCACTCACTACGTGAGTGAATATATATGAAAATAAAATACTAATTATTATAAGGTAGTTTGTGACAGTTTTTGAGTGAATATATATGAAAATAAAATACTAATTATTATAAGGTAGTTTGTGACAGTTTTTTTTAAATGGGTATTTTTTTTAAATGATAAATAAATAAAATTTAAATATTATATTTATCCTATAATGGGTAGTTTTATTTAAAATGGGTAGTTTCTATTTTGTTTTGAATTTTTAAAAAACTGAGTTTGTCTCCGAGTCAACTCGTGAGACAAACTCAGGTTTTGGCATTATAATTAGTATAGATAATATTTTAATTATTCCATTATTTTTTTAATCATAAATTAAATTAAATTAAATTATAAGAAAATCTCCCTTCTTCTTCATCAATAGACTAAATTTGATTATTTAAATTTCATCAATTCTTTATCGAATTGGAAAGCATACAACAATGAAGAAAATCTCATATATAATATACCATACCTATATGGGGTTTTCTGATTTTTCTTTTATAATATTTGGAATTTTATGATTCTTATTGACTTGATTTGATAATTTTGAATTTAATTTGATTGGTGCATGAAAAGCTATCGTTTATTTACTTACAAGAGATTTCATTTTTTTTTTTCTTTTTCTCTTCTACGATCAAGGAGATTTCTTCATGTTTGAAATTGTAAAGCAAAATTAATGTGTAAAATTTTTCTTTTCAATTTTTACATCCAATTTGCAGTAGAACTCTCTTATTTTGTGGGTATATTTGTGTTTTCGTCATTAATTTTTATATTATTAGATTATATAATATGTATATTAAATTATAAGAAAGTCAATTTGACTTTTTGTTTCCAACGTCCTATTTAATTTTGCCTTTTGTCTTTATTTCCAATCGTTGTATTTAATTTTACTTTGTGTCTTTGTCTCCAATGTCCTATTTGGGTTTAGTTAATCTGAAGCAAATATGCAATGGGTCTTTGCTTTGGATGGTCCAATTTCTCATTCCTATAGGGTTTTTTTTTTTTATCTGTTTTGTTGGACAATTAGTTTGAATATTCAGATCCAATATCTTAATAGGCCATGACTTTATAACTATCTATACTCCATATAAAAGTATGAAGAAGGGGAAACTTTACATTTTCCTACTGTACCATATTTTTTCAAATATATTTCTAAATTACCATTATTAAATAATAATTTAATTATTTTACAATTAAAATAATATAAATTTATATTATACTCATTAATTAGGATCCAATGTGACCAATAGGGATGCCCCACATCATCTTTAGCATCTAAATTTTCGTCCAAAACATTCTTCAATTCGGTTTAGGAGAAGATCAATTCAATCTAGAAATTACAAGGGCAAAATCGTCCACCGAAACGGCAGAATTAGGTCTCGAGATAACATAAAAGTTGTAGATCACGGAATCCTCTTTCCAACGGTACCTCATTCTGAGGAGGTTATCAAAATTTGTAGTTATCAAGATTTCATAAAGAAAGTTATCAAAATTCTATAGGGAGGTTTATCAAAATTTTATAGGAAGATTTATCAAAATTTTATAGCGAGGTTATCACAAATTCATAGTGTGATTATCAAAATTTCAGAGTGCGATTATATGGAGGTTTTTAAATTTTCATAACATGGTTATCAATATATCATATGGAGGTTATCAACATCTCATAGTGTTGGTTAACAAAATTTAATTGGGAAGTTATCAAAATTTCATATTGAGGTCTTCAAAATTCTTTAGGGATGTTACCAAAATTTCATAAGAAAGTTAAAAAAAAATTATAAGAAGGTTCTCGAAATTCCATAGTATCATTATTAAAATTTCATAAGAAGGTTATCAAAATTTCATAATGAGATCATAATAGTGTAATTATCATAATTTAATAGAGGGGTTATCATAATTTCATATGAATATTTTATTTAAACACGTTGGGGCACGTGCAACGCACGTGAAAGCTAAAACTAGTATCTAAAAAGTATTAATAAATTAAAAGAAATAAAAGAAATAATATTGAAGAATTAAATTGTAGAATAAAATATACTAGAGACTAAATCGTATAAAATAAAAGCGTTTGACGGATTTTCTATAAAACATTAAAGTTAAAGGTTAAATCAAATAAAATAGAGATTATAAAAAGATAACATAAAGCAAAAACTATGATCGCTATTTGATTTCTAAAAAAGAAGGCACCCCTCCCCTTCTTCTTTTTCATAGGGACATTTTTGTGTTGACAAATTATTAAACAGTATAAGATTACAGTGAACAGAGACAAAATTGAAATCAAGTAGGACATATGCATGACAGGACATGTTATTCTCCCTTGGTCCCTTACAATGCTAACAGCAAAAGGAAATTACGTTACATGCATGTATGCACTAGCACTACATTATTTTAGTATAAATATTGGTGTCAGAAAGAAAAAGATTTTAAATCTAAAAAAGTCAGAAACTCTAAATTGAAACTTTTTCCAGAAGTCCTTTTCAGAAGGACTTATAAACTAGGCCAAACAGAGGGTTTTTTTTTTCCTCCTTTTGCATCTAAAAGTTATGATAAAGAGAATTTGGCAATAGTCATCTTTTTGTTCTTCAATCTGACATAATCTGGTGCAATGGTGTTTTCACATTTGGCAGTGATGAAAAGTTGTTGATTCGGGTTCTGGTGAGAAAAGTTTTGAAAAAAGTGAACAATACACCATTCAGAGTTGCCACCTATGTTGTTGGACTAGATAAGCGTGTGACAGATTTGATAAATATGTTAGATGTCAAGTCCAATGGCGTTAAGATGTTGGGGCTTCATGGCATGGGTGGGATTGGCAAGACAACTCTTGCCAAGGCTGTCTTCAATAAGATTCTTCCACACTTCGAGTTCCGAAGCTTCATCTCCAATGTTCGAGATCTTTCGAGGCAAGAAGATGGCTTAGTATCCCTTCAGAACAAGATTATGGCCGACTTGTCCATCACTAATTTGAATAATGTCGACAATACTGATGCTAATGCTAATGCTTCAAAAATAAGAAAATTTGTTAATGAAAAGAACGTTCTGCTAGTCCTAGATGATGTTGACGAAGTTTCCCAGCTTCATCCACTAGGTGCTACAATCTCCAAATGGCAGGGTGATGGACGAAGTCGAATCATTGTTACAACAAGAAACAGAGGAGTTTTAGGTGAACACTATGTAAATCACTTGTATGAGGTCAAGGAATTGTATTTTGAGCCGGCACTGGAACTTTTCAGTTACCATGCGCTTGGAAGACCGAAACCAACAGACGAGTTCATGAAATTGTCCAAGCAAATCGTGACGCTTACTGGGAATTTACCTTTGGCTGTGGAAGTGTTTGGGTCATTTTTGTGGGATAAGAGGAAAGTATCAGAATGGGAAGATGCTCTGAAGAAGTTGGAAGGAATTCGCCCTCGAGAACTCCAAGATGTGTTAAAAATAAGCTTTGATGGGCTTGACATGGAAAACCAACGCATATTCTTGGATATTGCATGCTTGTTTGTAAACATGAGAATGAAAAGGGAAGATATGGTTGACATATTGAAAGGATGTGATTTCAAAGCTGAAATTGCACTAAGAGTCCTTGAAGAAAAATCTCTCATTAAGTTTACTGCATGGGATGATAGTTTGACTATGCATGATCAAATTAGGGACATGGGAAGACAAATTATTCAGAATGAGAATTTTGCAGATCCTGGAATGCGTAGCAGACTCTGGGACCGCGACGAAATCATCTCTGTCTTGAAAAATCACAAGGTACCCCTTGAAAAATTACTTATCCTACTAATTTGCAGGGCATTGTTTTTACCTCAATTACTAATTTGATTTTCCATTTCATATAGGGAACAAGAAGAACTGAGGGCATTGCCATGGACCTAAAAAAGGAAGCCAATAACAAAAAAGAGGTGGTAGTCGACACAAAACCCTTTGAATCGTTGGTTAATCTAAGACTGCTTCAAATCAATAATGTGAAACTAGAAGGGAAATTTCAGTTTCTTCCTCACGAATTGAAGTGGCTTCAATGGCAAGGATGTTCTTTGAAAACTCTTCCTCCTTTTTGTCCACAAAAGCTTGCTGTCCTTGATCTATCAGATAGCAAAAATCTGGAACGTGTGTGGAACACTTGCAAGGTAATGATACTTGTATAATCCATACTTTCTTATACTTTAATATAATTAGGACATTTCCCAATCCTTGTAATGTAAATCTATGTAAACTAGTTTTTTTCTGTCAACGAATTCTATTTGTTTAATGCAGGTGGTGGCAGAGAATTTGATGGTCATGAATCTAAGTGGCTGCTCCAAACTTGCTGCTCTTCCTGATTTATCCGGACATGGGAAGCTGCAAAAGCTTGTTCTTACATATTGTGTGGGACTGATAAACATTCACGAATCAGTTGGTACTTTAAAGTCCTTAAGGCACTTGAACTTAACAGGTTGCAAAAATCTGACAGAACTTCCAAGTGACGTGCAGGGAATGAAAAATCTCCAAACCTTTATCCTTAATGATTGCTTGGAATTGAAGAAATTGCCAGAGAGCATAGATAGCATGAGATCACTCAAGGAACTTTATGCCAATAGCACTAGCATAAAGAACCTGCCTGAATCCATTTACCGCCTTGAAAAGCTTGAAAAGCTCAGCCTAAGAAATTGCCAACAGATGAAACAACTGCCCGCATGTGTAGGAAAGCTTGTTTCTCTGAAAGAACTTCATCTTGATGGTTCTGCACTAGAACAATTATCTGATGCCATTGGAGACTTGGAAAACCTTGAGATACTCAGTTTAATATTTTGTGGATCACTCACACAGCTTCCTGATACTATTAGAAATCTCAAATTATTGAAAAGATTGCTAATTAAGGGTAGTGCAATAACTGAACTGCCAAATCCGATTGGCTGGCTACCCTATTTGAAGTACTTATCTGTTGGAGGCAGGCAATTGAGCATATTGCCAGATT
Organism: Corchorus capsularis; assembly: GCA_001974805.1. NCBI lineage: Eukaryota > Viridiplantae > Streptophyta > Magnoliopsida > Malvales > Malvaceae > Corchorus > Corchorus capsularis. Next base: position 9,690 of record AWWV01014399.1, read on the forward strand.
CACTTCAAGGATTGGCCTCTGTAGTAGAACTTCGTATAGATGAGACTTCAATTACTGACCTTCCTAGTCAGATTGGTGCTTTGAGATTACTTAGAAAGCTTGAGATTATTAGCTGCACTGGTCTCAAATCTCTGCCAGAATCAATTGGAAGCTTGCTTGCTCTTACTCACCTTAACATATTTAATGCTGATATCACTGAACTGCCAGAGTCCTTCGGCATGTTGGAAAATCTTATTACATTAAGATTGAACGAGTGTAAAAGGCTGTGCAAACTCCCATCCTCCATAGGAAATTTGAAGTCTTTGCATCATTTCTATATGCCAGAAACTGCTATGACACAATTACCAGATAGCTTTGGGATGCTATCAAGTCTGGTGGTACTGAAAATGAGAAAGAAAGAGAAATCCAAGTCATTTTCTGTCTTGCCAGCATCTTTCTCAAACCTCTCCTCATTAGAAGATTTTGATGCTCATGGATGGAGTATATGTGGTGAAATTTCAGATGATTTTGAAAAATTGTCAGCATTGGAGTTTTTGGATTTGGGTAAAAATGATTTTTCTAAACTTCCATCCAGTCTAAGGGGGCTCTCACTTCTCAAAAAGCTGTTTTTACCCAAATGTGAAGAGCTCAAGTCAGTCCCTCCACTTCCCTCAAGTTTGGAGGAGTTGAATCTTGCAGACTGTATTTCATTGGAAAAAATATCTGATCTATCAAGTTTAAACAGCCTAGAATTGCTGAACCTTACAAATTGTGAAAAATTGGTGGATATTCCAGGACTTGAGTGCTTGACATCCATGAAAAGATTGTACTTGACTAACTGCCGCACTTGCTCTTCAGCAGCAAAGCAAAGACTCTCCGAGGTTTGTTTTCTATATCCTAAATTAACCATTTCCTTTTCTCATAAGCATGTATCTTCACTACATACATACAGGGGCGGGATATTGACATATAAGTTTGGAGAGGCCTGTATAAATTTCACCTATAAATTTAAGTTTTGGGGTGGCCAACTTGAAAATTTTGAAGGACAGTAACATACATACATTTATGTATTTTCTATGAAAATACTGAGTTTTTAAAAATTTTGCCCCCCTCCCATAAGGAGGATCCGCCCCTGTTGTAACATGCATACATACATACATATACACGCATGTTGAATCCAATCCAACATTAATGCAGGTTTATCTTAAGAATTTGAGGAGTTTAAGTTTGCCTGGAAGTGGGATTCCAGATTGGTTTTCTCGAGATTCGGTGAGATTCTCGAGCCACAAAAGACTTGACTTCAAAGGTGTTATAGTAGCGGTAGTTGTTTCCCTTAACCATCAAATAGCAGATGAATTAAGAAATGAACTACCTGCTATTGTGGACATTCAAGCAAAGATCTTCGATGGTGATCACAAACAAATATTCGCAACTGTGTTGGACTTGACGGGCGTTCCAAGGACGAACGAAGATCAAGTTTACTTGCTTCGGTATCCAGAACTTTATCCCATAGTTTCTATGCTGAAGGATGGTTTCGAGATTCAGGTAACAATGCGGAACCCGCCATATGTTAAAGGCGCAGAGCTGAAGAAAGCTGGGATTTTTTTAGTTTTTGAGAATGATGATGATTACTAAGGAGATGAAGAATCATTGGATGATAGCCAGCAATCGGTGTCACAAAGATTAGCTAAGTTTTTCGGTTCTCTTGAAGAAATGAAAACCGGAAAGCAACAACTCCAAATTGAGGAAGAAAGGCTTCTACCAGGCAGGAGGAGTTGTTACTATAATTTTTTTTTTGGTAAAAACGGAAAGTAATTGTTACTATGATTTTGTTATCAACTTCATTTTTCTTTTTGGTATCCCTTTGCTAGTGAGTTGGTTGTGCCTACGCCTGTGGTACACTAAGACAGTATCAGTAGCATCCAGTTTGATACCCAAATTATAAAATTAATTACTTTCAAAATTGAAGACAGCTCGCATGCTTTACAATGTTAGAGAAAAGATCTTTTACACAAAGAAATTAAATTAATTACACATAATTCAAACTCCCTTCGCATTTCTTTGAGAATATCTCTATTTCTAATATCCTGTGTTTTGTTAGTCTCCATTAATTGTGTTACATAGCTTAATCCTTTTGTAGGATTCTTATTTTATTTTTTTTGGAAGGAATACCCAACTTAAATAATTGAATGTGTTGTAAATTACAGGTTTTTACCCTTCTTTTTAGGATAGATTACACGTTTTAACCTCTAAAATAAAAAGGGCTTTGTCACCAAGATCATAATTGAGAGAGGGGGCTGATCGCCCATAAACGGACTTAAAACTGGAAAATGTTCTTCGCATTTGAAGTCAATTTATATTATCTATAGCTGTACATCCGTGACAACCCTGATATACTAAATTTCGTTCCTACAAAAGGGATTTATAATGGAACAAAACTTGAAATTCTAAAAGAATTAAAAGGAGGAAAAGGAAACAAAAGCACTACATCGAATTGACTAATTTTACATATATTTCTCTAAGGTTAGACTCTATCAAAATGGCGGGGTTCGAGGAAAGAACAAAAAATCATTTGTACAACAATATTCCTTGGAATCAATGCTTCTTGCTTGTCTTTGGCTTTGACCTCATGCTAGCTCTACGAGCAACATCCCATGCCTTCTGTGGTGCATGTATACCTAGCTGTGCAGCGAAAAATGATTCGTACCCAGGAGAGTCGAAGGCAAATCCCGTGTGTTTCGATAATTCCCTTGGTAATTGAGAAATTGCATAGCTCCTTGCCTCATCAGGTGTCAGTTGATTTCCAATTTCCAGTAAATCTGAACGACCAGTTTCTTCAATTTCATCCTTGTGTATTTCCTGAACAATCTGGAAATCGTAGGGGAAGAACCATCTTTGAATGCTGAAAAAACCAAGGAAAACGTTAACAACAAGCAGAAAAAAATATTAGTAAGCTTATTCCATGCATCATATACATCATAGGACTGCTGCTCCAAGTTGTTATTTCTCACTCTTACCCTAGGTAAAGGAAATCTCCCAGAAGTGCAGCAACAGGAACAAGAAGAAGAGTGATGTAGAAATAGAATGTACTCATCAAGACATAAATAACCCAGTAGACGTTCTCCTGCAGTAGTCAATAGAGCCAATAAGTTGCATTCGAACCAATCCAAAAGCAAAGAAAAAGAATATCAAACATATAAATCCATGACTTACTTGTCGATCATAGGGAGTCATAATACCAGAATATACAAAAATAAAAAAGAACCACGCGAGAATGCTTCCTCCAACACTAATGTAATGCCATCTTGTGATTGAATTGCAGATCATGAGAAGACGCAAGTTGACAGTTACTACAACACAAGTGAAGGCCATTGTGCTGATATCCCACAGACCAAACATTTTACCAGATGAACCTTGACTTGTAGAACTGGAAACTGTCACAAAGTAGAAGAAGACTAGAGACTGATAGACAGCAAAGAATGCCCATATTGCTACAACTCTCCACTTGAAAAACATATTTCTTATTCCCTCCTTGTAAAGTTCAGGGTACTTTTTTGAAAGGGATGAACTGACATCCTGGTAACATGGAAGGTCACAATTTAAACAGGGAACAGGCAGTACAAGATTCTATCCAAAATAAAAGAGAGAATAGAGTACCTTGTCAAAAAGCCCAACAATAATCACTGGTAGTGCTGTGAATATGACATTATACAATGACTGGAACCAATCATCATAGAATCTTTGACCAGAAAATCCGGTATTAAAGGTAAACCAAAATTGAGTCAAAGTGAATGTAAGATTCTTGTAAAAGAAATATGTGACAACCTGCAAAAGGAGATGCCATGAATATCCCAACCAAAAATTTTAAAATGGTTTCAAGGACAGAGAAATGCAAACCTTGCACAATCTAACATAACATCAGAATTCACGCATATCACCAACCATAAATTCTAAAATTTTTTTGAAGGAAGAGACAAATCGAACCTTGCATAATCTAAGATAAGACCAACGCCCATGCACAAGAAGCAAATCTTTAAGAAAGCGAAACTGAGCAATTGCAAAATCACTAGCCATAACTGCTTGCATCCCCTCAAGCCCACTAATTCCAACACCAATATGGGCAGCTTGAATCATACTAACATCATTGGCACCATCACCAATGCTAAGTGTAATTTTACGAGCACCTTTCTTCACCAGACTTGTTACCTGCCAACAACAAAAGGAATGTAGATGTTACTTTAAAGACTCCACATGTTTCACCAACTTTCCTCTCTATCCTTTGGATTGAAGATACATATCGTTTGCATTAAAAAGAGCTGAAATTCAGACAGTTTTAAAAAACTTCAGATCTCAGAGTGATTATTGAAGTTTCCAAGTGATCTGGGAGAAAATAAGTTTCAGGAGATTCACTTAATACACCAACTACTATTGAAACACCATTTTGTTCAGTAAGGTTCTGAAAACTACGTCTCATATTGCCATCATCCAAAGCTGTAAATACTGCAAAATATTATTCAAATGATAAACCATAACAGCTCCTTTTACTTTGTCCAGTGCCTTGAGAAATTGTCCTCTGAAAGCTTCTTTTCTATGCAAACCTTTTTTTCCCCATCTAGTGGAAGATAAATTAATAATAATAATTCAGTTTAATTGCCATCAGGAACCTACCTGTGCTTTCTGTAGTGGGGAGACTCGGCAGCAAACAACTGAAGAACAATTTAAGCTCAAATTGAGGAGCATTATCCGTAAACTTGGGTCTAAAGCATACATCAGACACTTTCCATCTATAACGAGTGCTAATTTTGGTCCAGACACTGTGTGAAAATATTGCTGTGCCTCATCAAGGCAATTCTTCAGTTGCTTTTTAACCTCCTCCTTGATAAAACGTGCAATTTCGACTTGGTCCCCCTGATAATAGGCATTTAATAATGAAAATCATGTATAATGGTACCGAAAGAAGTGGTTTGTATTAAGGTAAATTTTAAATTACAAGCATCTAAAACAATGACTAGTACTAAATGCTTACCCTTTCTTCAACTTCTCTAATAGCATCTGTATCAGAGCTGATAATGAATTGTTTCATCTCATTGTTCAATAAATTGCATGCTGCAATGTAGGTAAAAATAAAATGATAAAATGATAAATTCATCAAAACTTTCAGGATAGATAGAAGAGTTCGAAAACATTATATCACATTAAATACTTACCATAAGCTATATTTATAGCAGTTTCCATCTTGTCCCCTGTCAGCACCCATATCTTAATTCCAGCTCTAGAAAGAGTCTCAATACAATTTGGCACTCCTTCTTGAAGCTTGTCTTCTATAGCAGTTGCACCAATTAAAACGAGATCCTTTTCTATGAGTTCAGCGACCTGCATAAGTTGTAGAAATAAGCATGACATAATAATTAATCAATGGTACAACATTAATACGCACACAAATATCATCCCATCCCATCCCATCCCATCCCATCCCATCCGTCATCCTTGCACCAAACAAACTCTTAACATACATCCAAACGAAGGTCTTTTAACTTTCCACTGGCATTAAAGTTCAAAAGTGTTCAGACAAAAGCCAATATAAAATCATTTCAAAAAACAGAATTAATACTTGTAAAAAATAAATAAATAAATAACAAATGATCATTTATGAAAAGACGTGTTAAATCAAGTTTCTTCAAGCACAACATTTTAACATGATTAAATAAAAATACCATCAGAGAACAAACATACCTCATCCAATTTTTTTTCTCGATCTCTTAGAGATGACTTGGCTTGGATGAATTTCTCATTCCAGCTCTCATACATGTCAGGAGCTAGATCTCTATAGGCCAGGCAAAGAGTGCGCAATCCAGCAGAACCATATTGTTCCAAGTGTTCCCTGGTTACTTTCTTTAAATCATCATTTCCACTCACCAATCTCTCAAAAATGACAGTATCAGCTCCCTGTGAAAAGCATGATTCTGGCCCTGTGTCATTTACATTGCTAGAAAAACCATAGGTAATACATCATATTTTAAATTTTTCTGCAGACTAATTACCTTACAGTATAGTACAAGCCTTCCGTCCGGATAACGACATACAACAGATTGGCGCTTCCTCGTACTATTTAATAAAAAAGAAAAAGGTGCAGACATCAGTGCCAACCGGAAGGAACTCATCAATAAAGAGATACAAGTTAAGGATGCATTCCAACCTATTGAACTCAAGAACATTCAAAATCTCATAGGAAACATCTTGGATTTTACCCATCCTCTCCACATGAGATTCACGCACATATATCATGGTAGGTGTACGTCTGCAAAACAAAAGAAAAAGCCTCAAATCAAGAAGCAAACACAAACAGAACCTCTTAAAATTAGTTGCACCAAAAAGACAAAACAGCCACTATAACAAAAGTTCAATGTATGACACAAGTGACGAGCTGTCCATTTCAGTCATTTGATTCTACCAGCTCTCGCTTCATGCTAAGTAATTACAAAATTTATAGATCATATGAAATATTGAAAAATGTAATGTCATTAACTTTAAAAGACAGCACTTAGCAGGTAGCACTACCTCAAAGCAATAAAAACCAAATACAATTAATACAATGATTTGCCAAATTATGCTGTTTTCATGATTTCATTTTTCCTTTTTCAGTAGATGAAAACCATCTGAAGAAGGATATCAAACCATGTGATTAGATGTTGAAAGAAGCCTAGTTTGGCATTGCTGTTGCAGTTGAAAAAAGCTCGGTTTGGAAGTACATTTGAAAAGAGCTTATAAATTATTATGGAAAAGTGTGACTTAAGAAATAAAAGTTTCAAGTGTTACTGATTGCTGATAAAAACCGCTGTGGAGAGTTAAAATGTCTAAAATGGATATGCATTTAAGAGGAAAGCATACTAAAATGTCTAAACAATTTATTGAAGAAAAATCTAGTCATATCCACGAAACGTAACTAAGAAATCACAAAAGCACCTAAGACTAGACATTTGTACATGGTGGAATTCTGCTGCCAAAATAATCTTTTGGCAAAAACTAGGTATTGAGGTGGCAAATGAGCTCTTATTGGATTGCTTTAAAAAAAAATTAGGTTCATTTGCTTCAGCTCAATAAAAGGAATAAACGGTACTTCTTACTTCAAAACACTGTCCAATTTACTGTAGTTCTAACTGGAAAACATGCAGTCCGATTTTTAATTCCACACAAAGAATAAACCCACTCAGAATCAAAAAGGATTTAAAATTGTTTCTAACTCTCATTAAATAGAGGGGGGAAAAACAGATAAGCAGCTATCACAGCCTCAACTTCTCAATGAGACGTAGGGTGTCACTAACCTGTAAAAGAAGAAGCCAAAATTTTTTGCGGCCACGACCAAAGCTGCCTCATCTGGGGATGCAGCTTGATATTTTATTTTCTCAGGGGACTCATCACCTTCAGGAAGCACAGTGTGACATATGGCAAGGCATCGAAAAAATTCCTGCAACAAAGAAGGAAAACAATACCTTACAATGCTGCAGTCAGTCAATTCAACTACCACACTATTCTCGGTTACGCAGTTATTCAGCAACATGATTAAACTAGGTTTGTGACAGTCCATATGCCTTCTACATTTATTTACACTAAGTGCATTTAACGAAATGACTGATACAGGGATATGAAAAGGTAAACTTCATACTATGATCCTAAAAATTTCCATCGTAGGTGTCATTCTATGTATCCGTGACCCCTTTGACGATCATATTGTATAAAGAGAGAGCTTCAGCATCACTAAAAAGGTTCCATAACTCAATTATCAATGCACATTTTGTGTAATCTGTTACTAGCTGATTTGGATACAGCATATAAAGAAATATGTAAATCGATATGCAGACATCTGTATATATGTAATCTGTTACCAGCTGATTTGGATACAGCATATAAAGAAATATGTATATAGATATGCAGACATCTGTCCATTAAGAATACATATATATATATATATATGAGCAACAAGCTATAACAGAAAACATAAATGCCAAAGAAACAAAAAAGTAAGGGAAAAACTGTACTCAAGAATCCACAGAGACCCAATAAACCACAGATAAATATAATCAACTTTCTCTATACCGTACTCTTTTTTCCCCTATATGCCACTTACTTTTGTCTCACAAATTCATGCAACACCAGAAGTTTGGAAAAATGGTTTTCTAATTTTTAAGCCGAACAATTATCTTAATCTGTTAATGACAGAACAATTCAGATGCCATAACATCCAGTTAATCCCCTTCCACATAGAACATTGAATGCAAGGATCACCAGGAACCACTAAAAGAAACAGCTTCCTATTATAAAAAGGAGGGAGAAAACTAACACCAGCACAAGCTCCACCAGGAGAATGGTGCATACATAATATTCCTGATTCCACTCCACCACATTTTGCATTAGACTGACAGTTTATTCATTGTAGTAACTTATGAATGCCTTACTTAAAGTAGACGACATTTTTAAAAAAGTCAAACTCCATTCAAGCAAAAAAAACTCGATGCACAAGACAATCATATGTAAGCAAAATTAAAAGGGCCTCGACAAATCCTAAGCAGGGCTGCTGGTTGCAATCCTGCCAAACCCCACACATTCCTGTTCATACGCGTTCATTTAAACTTTTAAAGATCTCAACTTCAAATGTTGCTGAAACTATCAAGGATCAATTAATTGATAAAATATCAAGCTTGATTACAAGGCTAAGCTCAAGCTGCAGTACATGTTTGAAATTATGATAAATTGCTGTTCATTTATATTTTCAAATGAATTCTCTAGACTAAAATGATAAAACCCTAATCTTTTTTTTCTTTTAATACTATTCAAATACCACATTTTTAATGTGAATATTTGCAAATCTCATCTCATATATAAAAGAGTATATACATTTTGTATCACATAAATATTATTCTTATTAGTTATTCTTGCCCCTTCGAAGTCGGACAATAGAGATACTAACCATGGTAGATGAAAACAATACGAGATATCAAATTTAGTTAAGTACAAAGATATTCACACACAAAAAATGTTCCAGCATGATGAGTTATATAACCATTCTGATAATATCCCATATAGATGTAAAAATACCACTATATATCACATTCTTTTGCCAAAGACCATATAAATGTAAGAACACCACTATAAATCACATTCTATTGCCAAAGACCATATAGATGTAAGAATACCACTATATATCACATTCTATTGCCAAAGACCACATTAAGCTACCTTGCAAGCATCGGGATTAGCCTCATTTCTCCAAGCCCCTCGCATGAGCCTAGCATCATCAAAATTAAAACCCTTTTCCTTTACAGAACTGCTTGATATTGACGCCTATAAAAGATGTTGTGAGAACAAGACATCATTCCCTTGCAACATATGTAAATTTATCACAGGAAAAAAGGGAAAATCTTCATTGACAGATATAAAAAAGAATACCTCTTGAACCTTTATGCCTTTTCGTTCAGCGACACCCCTCTCAATTTCAGTCATACCTGTTCCATATGTTTCACCTCCAATTGAACACTTGAAGAACTCCATTAAGTTTCTTGTCAAAGTTCCAGTTTTATCAGAAAAAATGTATTCGACCTGATCATAGCAGCAATTCAAATTGATTAAACGATCAATAAGAAGAACAAGAAAACTGGCTGCATCTAATTCATTTCAGTCAAATTGCAAAAGTAACCTGTCCAAGTTCCTCATTCAAGTTCGAAGTCCTAGCTAAAGCAGGGGTGTCACTTTCAGCATGGTACATATTTAAGTCCTTGTTGATAAATTGAGTGGACTGAATAAACTTGATCATCTGAAATTGAATGTCAAATCCAGTTAAGATTATTTTTATGCATTGACAAAACAAAAAATCAAACAAATTAAAAAAAGATTGGCCAACCTCAATAGAAACATATAGAGATATTGGGATAATTGTGGAATACAAGGTAAGTAGGGTCAACATAGTCAAAAGCGCAACCTGAAAAACCAGCCAGAATTGAGTTATTATTGGTTTATGTATATGAGAGGAAAACCAAGAACTAAGAATAGTATAGTACCAGAAATCGGTTGTTAGGGTTGAACTGATCTTCAACACCTTTACTGAGACCTAAGAAGTAGTACTTTCGGTTAATGAATACACCGCTGCAAGATTTCAAGCAGAGAAAGATCTTTATCAAAAAAAATATTTTACAAAGAATTTGAATAAAATCCCAGAACAGCAAAAGCATGTATGATAAATATCAAGTAGCTATTTTCACACCTGGCTATTGCTCCAATCAGACACATAGTGAAAAGAGTACAAAAGAGAGTGAGTATAAGTTTGTCAAGTTTCCTCTCCAATGTGCTTCTTTTAGAAGGAACATTCATGGAATTCATCATAACCTGCAAACGCATCCCAAATTCCCACAAAATGGCATCAACATAGAATAGCGTATCAAAGTCAAATAGATAAAGAAGGAAAGAAAATTCACATATTTTTTTGCCTTGGTGGGATTCAGAAATAGAATGGAAAAGCTTTGTCACATTGAAATTAAATAAACATTCCCAATAAACAAAAACTTCAAGCAAGTTATTCTTTCAGCATACTGAATATAATAGACACTGACTTGGGAATTTAAAAATTATTAACGTAAATTTCTGTGACAAACCTTTGTCTCATGACCAGTAAAAATAACAGTCCCAACTATGAACTCAGTGTTTTTCAGACTGCAACCCTGAAATCGAATTTCCAGTACCAGTGCCATTTAAGCTCATCAGTCAAGTAATAAGACAATTGAATACAATAGTTAATAAATTAAAAAAATATTAACAAAGACAATAACGAGTTAAATACTAGAAGGTTAATTGCCTATAAAAAAACATAAAATGGACACTTAATAATTAAGCAAAGAGCTGATGATGATGAAGAGAATCAGAGCTTACCCTCAGTAAAAGTTGATTTGGAGAAAGAGGCAATGTTTGATTGTCCATTACAAGATTGCCGGTAAACGTGTACAAAGAGTTGTTTGGCTGCTCACACTGCACTTCACCTGCAATTACCAAAAGTGCGGCTATTTAGAAGTGGACAAATAACAAGAAGGAGACAAACTGATTTTGGAAGCATCTTCGGACAAAGTCCATCAAACCCAAGTGAATGACATTCTTTCACAATTAAATTACATCAATGTGATGCAGCCAAAGGCTCCCTCAATGTATGCATGTTAAGCATACCGATAAAATTTAATACATGGACATTCGGGTTCTCATATCAGAATCAAACAAAAGACAGGTTCTTTTGACAATGAGAGTACCTAGATCACCAAATTAGAGTAGAAGACATATAGAGATTACATTGACTTTAATAAAAAATATACAGTCAGACACACACACACAGACACTAACTTCTTCCTAGGGACTTTAACCTTGTGATGCCAAGGAATCCCTCACTGTACCAAACATTTAGTACATTGATGATGAAATTGGATACTACATAAGACTCTGGCAATTAGAACTTTTAAAATTTCTATAATAATAGTCTAATGGTTTACAGTGCCAACAATGGCGTAGCCAAGTATTGAGTGGGGTCAATTGACCCCAATTAAATTTGCATTTCCTTTGCAATATATAGATAAATAAAGGTAAATTTACAAAACCCCGCTTGAAAGAAAATTTAAAGATATTGACACCTTTAAATTGAAAGTTTCACAAAACTGACCACACTAAAAGAGATGGTATTTTCACTTTTAACCCATATATAGGAATTGACATCAAGTAAGATTATTAAATCATTAACCCATATACAGAAAACGTATACCATCAAATAAGATTATTAATCAATATAGGGATCTTGAGTCATAGAAGAAAACACATTCATCAAGTAAAAGGTGACAAGCCAATATAGATATATACATAGATATATGTGCATATACATACCGGCATCTTTGTAATGTTCAATACATGTGATTCTATAGACTCACTTTAATATATTATTATTTAACCTAAATAGCCATGTTTAGATTAAGGCTTTACTTTTATAAAAATTAATAAAATTAAACCCTTAAAATATAATTTCAATTGTGTTGCTTTACATGGTCACAAATCATAAGATAAAACACTAGCAAGTACCGATAGTGAGTTAGGCATGCGAAAAAGGGTTTATGCATGAAGCTTCCCTTTCTCATGTTATACATGCATAAATACATATCTATACACACACACAGAAGCAAACACATGGACTTAGGTATGCCAGGAAAAAGAAAGTTTGACAAACCCTAGAAAGCACAAGAATAGAAAGATGAATATTAAAGTGGGAAATATGGTAGGAAGCAACATTTCATTCCTTATGCGCTCACAAGCAGAACCAGCCTAATTAGATGTAACATCAATTCAAAAGGAAAAGAAAAGGTGAAAAAGAATGACATCTTTTAAAAAAAATATTTAGATATATATATATATATATATATATATATCTAATTACAGGACACTTTGACATTAATTACTTTATTTCAGCTGTTAATAAGGAGCACAATGGCATCAAAATCCAATGACACTGACAGATAAGATCAAGGAAAACTGAAGACAAATGTTAAATTTTCATGGTTAATCAGTCATCCAAAATTGAAACCCAGAAAAAATTAAAGCTTTAACCTTTGAATTCACAGGCTTTTTCAGGAGTCAAGTAATCCCATGTTCTTTCTAGCCCCTTTCTGATTTTCAAATTTGTTTCCCCATCCAAGTTTGCAGTCTGCAGTCAAAAGGCAAAATTATTTTACTTTATAAAGCAGTCACCAATACATAACATGAGAAGGGCACTTGCTTCTCAAAGAGTATCAAATGAAAATACTTACCTCAATATAGCATATACCATCTGCATTTGTACTAGCAAGTAAAAGCAAATCTGCAGGAAAAAATCCATCTTGCTTAACCTGCAATAAGGGCAAATTCCATTCCCTCTTTATATCTCTAAGCAAGTGGTGATATTCATGTAAGTAATATATGCGTCAATCATATTAATATTTCAGCATATATAAACAGAAGAAAATCTTCCATAAGTTACAATATCTCAAAACTTACAGCATTATAACATCTGAAAATTGTTAATTTTCCACAACCACAACCCACCAAATGAATAGGAAAACGATTTATAATTAGAAATTACTAAAAACCATGTAAAATGCAAGGACAATTCATTGCTTAACCTGACCATGGGTAGATGATGGCAACATTACAATACTTAATGGTGAGAACTAAGGTAGGAAAAACAAGATCCTCTTGAACTGTAAATGCATACAATACAGCCTATCAGACTGAGTTTATTAACTAAAAATTAGCGATAACAGAGCAGTTCTTAGTAAGTCAACTCAAGTTTTACTCGATAACAAATTTCCAAACATGAAATCCACAAAGAAGCACATCAATCCAAACTCAAACCAATTCAAAATATTTTCTACATATCTACAGAAAGAGTGGGGAAAACAGAGACAACAATCTTCTTCACTGCAATGTAAACAATATGATTTCAATGTCTCATTCTTTATATCAATATATTCAAACTCGAAAACATGCACCTAGAAACTCACCCTAATAATATCTCCAACCTGCAACTTTTTCCATGGAATAGACTCCCACTTTTGATCTTGCAACACATCTACAAGAGTGTTATTTATTGCCATATCATTCTGAAAACGTTTCTGTTGAATACAATAATGAAAAGTTAGAAAATAAGAGGTCAGCATTCAAATCCAAATTTTAAAAAGTCAATGCCCTACGCCCAAAAACCTCCCAAACCAAAATTAAAGAGGCAAAAGAAAGCCAACAAGGCAAAGTCAAAATAAAAGAAATTAAGTAGGCTATGAGATGCATGAACTGTAATCTCACCCAGTCCTCAAATGCCTCTTTAATAAGGGAAACTAAAAGCACCAGACTCAGAGGAACCACATTTGTTACAGGATGAACAGGACTGCATCAACAAGAAAAGTTTGTTAATAACAGATCTCAACAATAGACATCAATTTCGATATGGCTTTTAAGTCTCATAAGTAGTAGCTTGTCAAACATGCAGAGACAGTCTGATGAAGAAACATACATAACTCTTACTAACAGCTGTTAAGTTTCTCTGAAATGTTATAAACAGAACAGAATAAAAACTTCCAATGAGATGGAAGTGATGAATGCAGAAGAGCAAAACATCGCCAATTGAAAGCAATGCAACCCATCCCAATTCAAAGCATAACTTGTACCATCAAAACAAGGTCATAACAATAATAAAGAGGAACTGTTATATGAGTTTCTGCTTGAACAATATTCACAGTTTCAACATATATTTTAAAACTAAATAATAATTAAAATGAACTACATCATACCAATGAAATATTATTACAATTTCACTGAAAGCTGGAGATTTTTAGTTTTTGATACAACAAAGAAGTTGCATCCTGTACACAAAAAAATTGACCTGAGCCCCAAGCAGTATTCCCCACATAAACACCACAGACTACAGGACAATTGAACAAATTAATCTAAGTAGTTCCAGAAATCCAGGAAATATGCTCTTTGTAAAAGCCAATAGTAACAAGGTTTCACCTGTATGGTAGGGAAGAAAATTACCTATACGGAGTCGCTGATAAAATTGATACCATAAGGAAGTACAGGTTAGCTACTCGCCTGAACTGTCAGAGTAAAAAGAAGTTTTGTCAGGAACAGAAGTAGCCAGGATTTGCTGTGCTCAACTCGAACCAAATCCACAAAACTTAATCAGGTTAGATTTCTAAATTATAAGCAAACCAAAAACACAGTGATTACTTCAGCGAGGTAGTCACTACATAACAATAAGGCATGGTGTATGGAAGTTTCAAGCATCATCCAGAATAGTAAAATTAATTTGCTTATGCTAACGCATAACATGACTGCACCACATTTACAAGTTCAAACACACAGGTGATCAACAGGTATTGAACAGAAGAAGTAATCCCTGAAAAAGGGAATGGTAAACAATGGAACGCTTTCATGGAACTAAATCTGGTAACCATTTTTCCCTTTTAAACAATATAATTTTATGCTTAACTGTTACAGTAGGAATTCCTCATTAAGATATGATAGCCCAACAAGCATACACAAATTACTGACAGAGTATTCTAGTAATTTTACCTGTTCATAGAGCCCCTTTGGTAGAAAGGTAAAAAAGTTATACTTGGTAGTTGATATGGAATTCCCCTGAAAGAAAAGATAAGATGCTAATGAGAGCCATATCAACTTATTAGAATCAGATGCAAGCAAAAAAAGCAGAATTTGGACACTAGAAAACGTTCATACACAAGAAATGCAAATTAAACAACAATAATTTTATACGTTACATATACGCATGTCTATCAATCTATGGATTAAGCCAATAACACAAGGCAAATACAAATCACATCTTGCTTCGCTTGGGGCAAGCAGTTTTTTTGTGCCTCACGCCTCAGGCAACATAAGGGTCCCTGCGCCCAAGGAGCACCTTGAGCCCGTGAAAAAACTTGCACAAAGTGAGGGGATCCCGTGAAAAAAATTGCACAAATTGAGGGGATCAGCTCCATGCATCAAGCAGATGTATGCACATATAGATATAAATTTCTACTTGTACAATATACAAAGGCATTTTCTACATCTTGCAGCATATTTTTTCTGGCTTTGAAAGAAAATGTTCAATGAAATGTACCAAATATGAATTTAACATATCACCAAGCATAGACAAGGCTAAGCAAGATGCCATTTATGTTGATCTTTTTAACCATAATTGAAAAACATTAGTAAAGTTTTCTGAACATGTTGTTTCATGTCTTGTATAATATAACTTAGAGTTAACACCAAAAGTGTACTGTCTTCAAGATGTTTACAAGACAAGATTACAATTTTAAGAAAAGAATGAAGATACAGTAGGCTCCAAATCAGGCATTCAAGGTTAATTAAAAAATATTGCATTGAAATATTTCAATATATCAGTATTATTCACTCCGTTCACCTGTGATTAATTAATCTCTGTTACTAAGAAATAAATGAAATGAAGCCCTCTACCCTCTAAGGCCAGCTCCAAGT
Source organism: Corchorus capsularis (assembly GCA_001974805.1). NCBI lineage: Eukaryota > Viridiplantae > Streptophyta > Magnoliopsida > Malvales > Malvaceae > Corchorus > Corchorus capsularis. The sequence continues at coordinate 25,713 of AWWV01014399.1, forward strand.
TATATCCTTGCTTGTGAAAGAGCTAAGATTACTCTTCTCATGATTTCAATTTGCTTCACTTTGAAATCATGAGGGGAAGTTCAAAGGACACTACAATTATGATCTAGTATATACTATATACAACAATAGAATCTCTAATCCCTAATACCCAGCCAAATAAACATTTTTAAAAAAAAAATATTCTTAAGAGAAAAAAATAAATAGAAAAACAATCCAGCAACTTTCATTCTTGACCATAAGCCAACAAAAGTGTAAAGAACTTTAAGATACAAGAAACCTAAGTAATTGGCATGGTGAGAGCGGCATTATTTTCATGATCATTCAAAAAAATTTCAAATTAATCTAAGTTCACTACATCTCCTATCCTCTTCAAACTGGAACTCCAAATAAGAGGAGTCAAATTGGCGTAAATCTAAAATAACATCATAAATTGAAAAGATGCATATACAAAATACCTTGTACCGGTGGGCGATATTGGCGTCGCGGTCGTTGCAGTAAATGGTGCGAAAGGCCGGCGCCTGCGGCTGAACCCGCCCCAGCGTGACGGTTCGAGACGGCGCACGTTGGTTCAAGTTATGATTCCGGTCTTGATTAGATCTCGTCGATGACCTAACCGTATCCCATCCACTCATCTTCGTTTTATCTAATCCTTTTTTTTGTTTTTTTTGTTTTCTTCTTCCCCCGATCAAGAAAATGAAAGCAAAAAGTCAAAAAACAAAAAAAAAAAATGGAGCAATGGTAGATTCAGAAAATGAATATCCAATGGGTTCTCGTTTTCTGTTTCTCCAGCTATGTCGGTTTGATGGAGCGTTTGCAGTTTGCACGGACGATGAAACAGAGAGGACCCTGCTTCAAATCCAATTCTCTCTTTTCCTTTTAATTTCCGCTTCGCCCTTCAGTTTTGTTTCTTAGTATAGGTTCTCTCTTTCTCATTTTTTCTTAATTATTTTTAATTTTTATTTTTTCCCTTATATTTGGGGCTTGGGGGCAGTTTAAAAACACGATCAATCAAACCGCGTTGATTTTGCTTAGAAATTCGGCGCGTGGCTCCCAATCGAAAGCGAATTGGCTGGTGTCCGTGGTCTCCGTGGCATCCAGGCGCGTGGCAATTGTCGTGGAGGAGGGAAGCGTGGGAGTGGAAAGGTCAATTGGAAGTTTCGGTTAAAGCGCCAAAGAGGACTAGTTCCTGGAGAGGAGTAAATAAACGACGACGTACCCCAGCTATTTCGTTCGTTGTCTACTGCTAGTGCCACGTAGAAACGGCGGTTGATGGTGAATGATGGGGAGACCGAGAAACCCAACCCAACGGTACTTAACCGGCATTCCGGCAATAAACTGAGCCTAAGTTTGACATTAACGGCACTATCATTGTCAATTGGGCTCAATCAGACTAAGCGGATCTTTACTTGTGCCCAAACCCGATTCGACAATAAAAAACCCATCCAAATTAGTCCAGTTAACATTAACATGTGATATATTCTTTTAGGTTTTTTTTTTTTTTTGCGATATATTCTTTTAGTTTTTAGAATTAGCATATCTAGAACACTATATTAAATTAGCTTCTAAAACTCACTTGGAGGATGATTTCTAAACTTTGAATATATATGTAGCATATTTTGGCATGATTTTGAGATACTGCGATGTTTGAGTGAATTGTGGTGTAGCTATTAGTTGAGTTAGAACTATAGCTATGTGATGATCTTGGTATAATTATTATTATAATAATATTATTATTATTATATATTATCATCATCATCGTATTTTTAATAAAAACTTTTGACTAGTTCTTGCTAGAATCAAACTAGGCTTATTTTAGAAGATGATTTAATTATGTGTAATTGTATGCTTTGACTTTGGTTGAGCTATTATTGGCATGGATATTGTAGTTGAGTGATGATGACTTAACTATAGCATGGGGTTGAAGGCCTCTTGAATTGTGTTTTAGGAAATGAAAATGAGGTCTTATGGTTTGACAAAAATTGATTTAAAATGGTAATGCCGTGGGACCTATGAGTGTAACTTAATACATAATACATAAGTAAGTTAAGTTTTACACACTCTTAGATACAAAATAGAATTTGGCCAAAATAATACAAAACATATACTCCCTTGTCCCTAATTATAAGTCCCTTTTTGCTCAATCAACATCAAACTTTGATCAATGATTTATAAAAAAAAGTATATAAAATTTAATTTTAAAAAAAATATGTGTTCAAAAATTTGTAATTCAAAGTTTATAAATGTTATTTTTAAAAATTATATTACTTTATATATTTTTTATAAACAATGGTCAAAGTTTGGTTTGGTTGACCAAAAAGGGACTTATAATTAGGGACAGAGGGAGTATAAGATAATAACAAAATTAAAATATTGCATGCTAAGGGGTGTTTTTTTTGTCTTACTCATGAATATAATATTGAAATAAACTACTCCCTCAGTCTCTAATTAGATGTCCACTCTTGGTCAATTAACACTAAACTTTGACCATTGTTTATAAAAAATATATATATAATTTAATTTTAAAAAAATATGTGTTAAAAAGTTTATAATTCAAAATTTATAAGTGTTATTTTTAAAAATTATTTTGCTTTATATATTTTTTATAAATAATAGTCAAAGTTTAGTTTTGTTGACCAAGAGTGGGCATATAATTAGGGACGGAGGGAGTACACAATAGGAGGTAACCCTCCCCTTTTCCTCATAATCCCACTCCGTCTATCCTTGAATTCGAACTCGAGACCTCTCGTAAGAAATTTCAAGGTTTAACTACTGGAGTGTCCCCTTGGGGACATTGCGTACCAAGGTGAATGTATGCAACAACATAGTTTCAATTAATATAAATTAGAGAAGTATAACCCGTGCTAATATTGCGTGCTTATTTTGATACTTTATTTTGTTAATATTTTATTTTAAGTTAATAATCAAGACAAATCTCAAGTATTCATTATTTACTTTGAATCTAAATAATTAAGAGTTAAGTCGTATCTAACTCCAAATTAAAGAAAACTCTTAAGTATAACTTATAATCTCCATAATAATTTCTTTTGTTTCTTTGATATTAAGATGCTATATATGAATTTAATCAATTAATATATGTATTGTTCATCAATTATCATTATCATCTACTTAAAAATATCTTTTTTTTTTGCTTTATCTGGTATCCAAAGCTTTGTTCTGACTAATCCAGATCCGATTCTCATCGAGCACCAAAGTTTTATTTTATCATATATACATTGAATGAATTTAAATTGATAAATCACTTTGTATTATCTATACTATTATAATGTGAAATTCTGAGTTTGTGTCACGAGTTGACTCAGACACAAAATCAGTTTTTAAAACATTAAAAAGCAAAAATAAAAACTTTCAATTTGAAAATAAAACCACAGAGGATATATATATATATATAATATTTAATTTTTATTTATATCATTTTTAAAAAGAAAACTACCAACTTAAATGTGTCAAAAAAGAAAACTATTATAAACTACTTTTTTTATTTTTATACTCACATAGTGAGTGGCATGGACCTAGTTATCATAATCATAACTCTTCATATAATGTTATTCCTCTCCAAGGATATAATGACAAGTGTCCTTCTTAGTTCAAGGTTACTTGTCTTTTTTTCTTTTTCTTTTTTTTCCTGTGTAAAGAAGATGAAATTGTTCAATTTAAAAAATGGTCTTCGGACATTTATATTTTATGTTATTTAGTACCTTTATTGGTTTATTTAATTTGATTTGGCCCTTCAAATTTATTTATCCTATGAAAAGTTCTCCCACATTTTTAAACTATGCGATTTAGTTCCTTAAACATTTGATTCTATGCAATTTAGTTTTTCACCTCTATTTCTTTTATCTCTCTTAATCTTTTTAAAGTTTTGCTAATTAGTATTCTATAAATATGATCCCAAAACTTTTCTATTAATCAATTTAATTCCTCAAGCATTTGATTTTGTACAATTTAGTCCTTCATCTTTTTTTTTTCAGCTAACAGTAAAAAAAGCCCCTTAACTTCAATTTTGTCCAAATAAGCCCTTAAACTACCATTTTAGCTAAATCAACCCTTTTTTATATGGTTTCCTAAAGGCTTGTTCGGGCCTTGGTAGAATTTGAGGCCCATATTTGGCGAGTCGGGCCTGGACAAGCATGATTATAATAATATACCTCCTTAGGCCCGGCCGGCCCATGGACAGGTCTAATTGCAACATGAGATCGTTTTGCTCCTTAATTCCTTTTCTTGCTTATTACCTAGCAAACCCTCTATTAACCAAGAATTAGTTTTACCCATCATATATATACATGCCTTTTAATTAGAAGAATTAGAATTAGCCATTTACAATCATGCATGTCCTATTGTCACAATTTTATAACAAGCCTGAGAAGGAGCGGAGAGCCCTGATCAAGGATGCTCAGCTTCACTACGAAGCACTGTGTGCTGAACTCAAAGGGAACCACAACCCTGCGTCAAAAAATGAACTAAATAAGCTGAAGAATAGGGATCTTGTCTTCTTCACGTTGAGCCCGGAAGTCCAAGCTGCCGCATTCATCCGTGAGGGAGCTTTCATTTGTTATGATGTTTGCATAACCGTGGCCTGTGTACCCATGACCCTAACATGGTTGACTTGGCCTTGGTTCAAAGTTATAGGCTCCATCTCAATGGAGCAGCACACTTTAGCCATAGAAAAAGTTACATAACAAAAATTGTGACCTGTGTACCGAGAATTAGTTTTACCCATCATATATATACATGCCTCTTAATTAGAAGAATTAGAATTAGCCATTTACAATCATGCATGTCCTATTGTCACAGTTTTATGACAAGCCTGATAAGGAGAAAAGGGCCATGATCAAGGATGCTCAGTTTCACTATGAAGCATTTGTGCTGAACTCAAAGGGAACCACAACCCTACGATAAAAAATAAACTGGATAAGCTGAAGAAAAGGGATCATGTCTTCTTCACGTTGAGTCCGGAAGTCCAAGCTGCCGCATTCATCCGCGAGGGAGCTTCACTATGAAGCATTATGTGCTGAACTCAAAGGGAACCACAACCTTACGATAAAAATAAACCAAATAAGCTGAAGAAGAGGGATCATGTCTTCTTCATGTTGAGTCCGGAAGTCCAAGCTGCCGCATTCATCTGCGAATGAGCTTCACTATGAAGCACTGTGTGCTGAACACAAAGGGAACCACAACCCTACGACAAAAATAAACTGGATAAGCTGAAGAAGAGGGATCATGTCTTATTCATGTTGAGTCCGGAAGTCCAAGCTGCCACATTCGTCCGCGAGAGAGCTTCACTATGAAGCACTGTGTGCTGAACTCAAAAAGAACCACAACCCTACGACAAAAAATAAATTGGATAAGCTGAATAAGAGGGATCATGTCTTCTTCATGTTGAGTCTGGAAGTCCAAGCTGTCGTATTCATCCGCGAGGGAGCTTTCATTTGTTGTGATGTTTGCATAACTGTGACATGTGTACCCATGACCCTAGCATGGTTGAGTTGGCCTTGGTTCAAAGTTCTAGGCTCCATCTTAATGGAGCAGCAGACTTTAGCCATAGAAAAAGTTACGGAACAAAAACTGTGACTTGTATACCCACTCAGCAGGGACATCATGATACTTCTCATAAACCGGTCCAACAATAGTCTTCTGTGTTCTCTTTTTCGTTTTGTGACATACAAGGCAAGATCTCAACGGTTGTTTATTCAGAAAAAGAGATCTATTGGAACTTGAATTTGCTTTCTTGATACAGTTGGAAACCTCGCATAACAACAGTAACCAATATCCGATCTTTTTATTTTGAAGCAACTATTGATATTCCAACCACATGAATACATCATATCAATATAATCTGATTTATCTGAGTCTAACACCAACCACATTTGTTGTTGCTATATATAATGTTATTCCCTTTTAATGTTGGTTTGACAAAGAAGGTGTAGACACCCTAATTTCGCCTGTATCCTTCAAATAAAACTTAATCACTTCTTAACTAGCATGGTCACCCAGGGGCATTTTGGTCATTTTTTTTTGCATAAAGGGCATTCTGGTCATTTGCATATTCATGAGTCCTTTGGTCTTCTTCTTAGTTCACTTTTAATTTAGATGGGCTAATTCTCTTCCTAGTCACCTAGTTCGCATTTCGAAAATGTAGAAAGTCTTTATATTCACCTTTAGCATTGGTACATATTACGTGGCTTACTTTCATGTAGTAATTTGGGTATTGCACTTTAGTCATATAAACCCCTTTTAGTAAACGAGGTACAGTTCAATAAGACATTCTCTTATCCCTTTCTTTTAGGTATTGGCCATTATATTTACTTTCATTTTCATTAAGCATATCCACATTTGTTTTCGCAGCATATGGTCATTTTTTATTAAGCAGGTTCATTAGTAATGTATATACCACTCATAAATTGCATCATGAAAAATTATTGTCCATTGCTTCAATTTTCGCACATCATGTCAAATTTGGTGATCATTTCCTTTGCATGGCATACTTGCATTTTGCATGAGCATAAGTAGAGAATAGATATTACAAATTCCCAAGAATAAATAAATAAGGAATAAAATTGTTGCATTTCAGTCGCATTACAAAGAAAAATTGTTATATAGCCTCTGCCCATGCAAGGAATTTCCTCGCCTCCAGCTTGAGGTTCGTTCCCCTCCTTGTTCATTTGCAAGCATAACCGTTTTCCAATGGCCTCAAGAGATTTCATGACCTGCAAGATAGAACACAGACAGGAAACACAAAATGTTCCCCAAGACTTAAAAGCATGTACACTATTGGTTAGTGTACACGCAAAGTGAGTTGAGAGAGTGTATGCATGCTTGGGGAAAAAGGAATTACTATCGGCTATATCAAGCGCAAGACGTGAGATTAGGTCTCAGCCTTAATATGCCGATGAAGCCATTGGGAAACAAGAGCAAATACGTTAGAAAATAGCAGTTGACATAAAAAAAAAGGGATATAAGCATGCACTTTTAAGGCCCTTAATAAAAACAGAACACCCTTTTGCTTCGTTCCAATTCAGCAGCATATGCATTTGCACTTCAAATAACACAGACCATGATCATCCACTCATAAATCACAATTGCATTTGCATCAATTTGCCTCCAATTCATGGCATTTCATACATTCCAAAACAGTTCGTTTGTGAATAAAAACGCCCAAAACAGTAGGCATCAGCATGCAGAATGATCATGTCAGCATAGTGTCATTACATTTCAAAAAATGAAAAAACCAAAAAAACAGGGCACGTAGTTAAGGCATTTCATTTTCCGTTTTAGAACATTGCATCTATTGTAGCAAGCATATTATGAGCATTAGCATTTACAACTCCAAAAGAAATTGTAAATTCTAGTTTACCTTCACTTAGCAAGCATCTCTCAAAGTATCAGATCACAATACAAGTTGCCTTAAGTTTGATCATCGTCACTTAGATAGTTTGCATGAATGTTTAGCGTAGGTTTCACATCAGACACTCATGTGCATACACAATAGTCCATTTCATTCCATAGAAAAAAAACACCATGCAGCAAAAAGGAAGCAAATCGCATAACACAAAAAATGAAAGCCCAGTACATGCCTCATCAAGCCACGTGAGTCAAGAAAAAGACAAGGTAAAAAAATATAATAAAAAGGGGAAGCAAAACAAAATAAGCAGGCACCGCCACACTGCGAGAGTACCCTCTGTACACTGCAATACCAACAATTGTACCAGTTCAAACTGAATACAACAAAGACAAATCAAGGGCAGTTGTTTCACTACAAGTAGGAATTACAGAGGAGACAAAGGGTGCATTTTAAAGAGCTTGCAAGGAGAGGAAGGGGATTTCGGGTTTTGAAGACAAAAGGCTATTGAGCCGTTAGATATGGGAAAAAACAGGGGACGGTGAGGATTGGTTGGAGGAGTCGGAAATATATATACTCCTACGGTGATTCAAAAAAAAAGAGAGAGGGGAAGGGGTTTTACAGGGAGTTTTTTTTTTTTTGATGAAAAATTAGGGTTTATAGTGTTGGCTCAGGGGAAACACAAAAGGCAGCAGCAAGAAATACACAAAGAAATACAAAAAAAAAAGGAGAAAAATGAAAAACAGAAGAGGAGGGTTAGAGTCCTTACCCCGGAGAAACCTTTAGAGCTTCTTCTCGTCTAGTTTTTGCTTCGGCTTGCTCCCTTTCTTCTTTCTTCAGCATTCAGCTTTTCACTTAAGGTTTGAAACCTTTGGGCTTAGGGGGTTCGGTGTTAGGAGGCTTAAATCTCAAAATGGATTCGGTTAAGTTGTAGTGGGAGGCAAGGAGACTGACATAGGTTGAGATGGTGGTCGTTTGAGGGTTAAAATATCCGGATCTGAGAGAAGTTTGGGGTTTCGGGTGAACTTGGTTTCGGGATTTTGGAGGCTTGATTTTGAAAAACTACCACCGGAATCGGGTTTAGCACGGAGAGGAGAGAATTTCTGCACGTTTGGAGTTTCATCCGACGACGTTGCGACCTCCGGCACGGCGCTGCGATTTCCGGGCGGCGGCAGCAACGGCGGCGCGGCATAGCTAGGGTTTGGAGGTGAGTACGGTTTAAGTTAAGAAGAGAAAGATGTAATCTATTTATACTTCCACCAAATCTGAATTTCCTTTACCCTTTTCGGAATTAATTTGATTTTTATTATGATTTTGTGTTAAATTTTTACTTTATTAGACTTTTAGGTTGGTCATTTAGTCTTCCATGTAATTTGAGCCTTAAGTTTCATTCAATCCGGTTCTTAAGGTAATAACTTGGTGTAAGTATAGGCCGGTATTTAAAAACGTATTCACATAAAGACTAAAACTTTTCAGCGTGTTCAAGCCCGTCCCTGTATTTAGTTTAATTGAATTCTTAACGTTTAGGGTTATTTCAATTAAGGGCTTAACCATAAAATTTACTTCACTTTCCAATAAATTAATAAAGAAAAAGAGGAAGTCAAAATGCTAGATTTAAAATTAATTTGGAAATTTAATTTGATTTTGAACAAGGAAAAAAGTAAAAAATAATAATAAAACCAAAAATAATGAAAAAAAAACAAAAGCCTTAATTTTAAGAAATTAAGTCTAATTAAAGAAAATCAATTTAAGGAAATCACCGGCACACATTAATACCTGTCATGCACGCCACAAGATTAATTAAGACTGGTAAAGGCCGTTTTTAACTATGACGGGTGGACTTTGGGTAATTGTGCTCGGGCACGACCTCCCAAGGTTTGCTCCGAGATCGGGTAGTTTTGCGGATACCCCCATAACGCGTGGGAAGGGTCCTCCGAAATTATTCGAGTAAACGACCCTTTACTAATTAGTTAAAAAAGACCAGATCATGTATCGCACGCATTTTTACTCGTTAATTGAACTTTAAGATAAATAAAGCGTAAAATAAAAAGTGAGAAGTTAAGGCTCAAATAGAGAAAATAGAAGATTTTATTCCCAAATGAACAAAAATTCAAAAAAAAAATCAAAGACAAATGTTAATTCTTTAAATTTTCAGTTTTTCGTGCTATTTCCCAAAACACCCTTCCCGGACGGAAGGCGCTATTTAATTTTTACTCGCTTTTTCCCAGAACGCCCTTCCCAAATGGAAGACGTTAGTTTTTGCTTACTTTTTGCAAAAATGCCCTTCCCAGACGGAAGACGCTTATTTTCGCACACTTTTTCCCAAAACACCCTTCCCGGATGGAAGGCGCTATTTAATTTTTACTCGCTTTTTCCCAGAACTCCCTTCCCGGACGGAAGACACTTATTTTTACCTGATTTTCCTAAAATGCCCTTCCCGGACGGAAGACACTGATTTTTACCTGTTTTTTTTTTTAAAAAAACGCCATTCCCAGACGGAAGACACTGATTTTTACCATTTTTTTTTTTCTTTTCCTAAAACGCTCTTCTCGGACGGAAGGCACCAATCTTTACCGGTTTTTCCCAAAATGCCTTCCCGGACGGAAGGCACTTATTTTACTTGCTATTTTCCAAAAATGCCCTTCCCGGATGGGAGACGCTTATTTTTACCTACTTTTCCCCAAAGTGCCCTTCCCGGACAGAAGGCACTAATTTTTACTTGCTTTTTTCTAAAACACCCATCCCGGATGGAAGGCGTTAGTTTTACTCGCTTTTTCTTAAAATGCCCTTTCCGGACGAAAGACAAGTTCGCTTTTGTTTCCCTCGAGTGCACAAGTTCGAATTTCGTTTTAATATTTGTCTCAAAGAGTAATAAAAGGTTTAATTATCCTTGAACACAAAAAATAGAGCAAAAAAATTATAGGATTAAAGGTTCAAAGCAATATTTTATTTCAGACCCATATTAGATCTTGATTAGATTAGAGGTACCGTCACTTGACGGGCGTTTGGGAGTGCTAATCCTTCCCCAAACGTAATTGACTTCCGGACTTAGAACTAGGTTGCAAAGACCGGACCTATAGGTTTAGTGGGTCCCTCGCCAAGCCTTGGACCACATTATGCTAACTAGGTCAATCAGGTGACTAATCACACCCTAAAATTGATTAGTGACGACTCCACCCTTCTCACAAGTCGTTAGCGGCAGGGTTCGGATCCCGGGCCCGCACGTTTCGACAGAGGGGCATTTGTCTTTTTCTTTTTTATGGATGGGGAGATAAGATGGAAAATGTAAAGAATAGTCATGGACATTTATATTTTATGGGATTTAGTCCTTTTACTATTTTATTTTATTTAGCCCTTCAAATTTATTTATTATTTAAAGTCCTGAAACATTTCAAACTATGCAATTTAATCATTCTCCTTTATTTCTTTTATCTTTCTTAATATTTTTTTGAAGTTTTGCTTATTAATTTTCTATAAATATGATCTCAAATACTATTCTATTAGTCGATTTAGCCCCTCAAACATTTGATACTATGTAATTTAGTCATTCTCCTCTTTTTCTTTCTTACTATATATTTCATTTTTAGTTTTTATCATGAATATTCTATAAATATAATATCAAATACTTTTCAATTATTCAATTTAGTTCTTTAAGCATTTGATTCTATGCAATTATTTCGTTTGACTTACATTAAATTTAATTACTGTTTTTTTGAAGAAAAAATTTGTAATTTTCATTTATGAAAATGAAATTACAAAGATAATACTGATAATTACAATAAATTGAGTCTTAGATTTAGATCTAGATCTTGCTCCTTGATCAGATGAGTCGTTTTGATGATTATATGGAGGCTTGAACCTTCTTCATAAATCTTTCGCAAGTCCACAACTCCATCGCTTTTGCTGCTCGGTGAATCTCCTAAGAAAAAGCTTTCAACAGCGAAAAAAAGTGGCTGATTCGAGGATCATCAACACCCACCCTTTGATCAGAAAGAAAAACCATTTCCACAAGGCAAACTGTTTTCAATCTATTGCAAACTAGAAACTAGACAAATTCCAGACTCATACTTAACACTAACTGACTCGAAAAAATTAACTAAAAAAACTGACTAAAATCCAACAGATCAATAGATCTGGGTACTTTAATCTAAAAAAAAAAAAGTAAAAAAGGATCAGACTCCTCCTCCTCTTGATAAAAAAAAGTCAGGAGGAGGAGGAAATAAAATTTTGAAAGGAGGAGGCTGAGAGAAAAGAGGGGTGGGGAGCGGCTAGGATTTAGCCTCTCTAAATTTAATTATTATTTTAATATTATACCAAGTATAATGCGAAAACCTGCATTATAATTGAAAACAAAATAAAAACTACCTAATTTAAATAAAACTACCAATTAAAGGATAAATATAATATTTAAATTGTATTTATATCATTTAAAAAACTACCTATTTAAAAAATTGTCATTTTATATCATCTTAAAATAACTACCAATTAAAAAAAACTGTCACAACTCACGTAACAAGTGCCCTACATCTTATATTCATTTAATTTAAACACATTGGGTCCATAACGAAGACTAGGGGAAGAATTCATGAAAAATTAAAATGAACAACAACGGTAATGAACTATTTTGGGGTTTGAGATGGAAAAGCCTTATCCCGTCCTAAGTATTCGTGGGTCAAAGCCTAAAAGGAAATATCATCAGGCTTTTGGATTTGAAAATTTTTTTTGGGCCTGATGCATTTGGATTTGAGATTTACTACATATAGTAGTACTAAAATTATTCAATTCTGGGCTATTACATTTTATGGCCTTTTCTTTTCTTCCAAATATCCACAGCTTTAATTTGTTTCTCTGCTGAGTGCTGTCTTCCTTCCTGCTGCTGATCCCAAATCCCACTGGTTTTGTGTTGAAGTTTCTTCACAAATGGCGAGGGCCTTAACCTTATCAAGCACCAGTTTATTTCCTATACCCACTAATAAACTTCCCCACTCCTCAGTCTTCCCACCCGCAACCCTTCCCTTCACTCACAAACGCCTCAACCCCAAACCCCTAATATTCTCAATTTGCCGTAGCCAGGTTTCCCTCTCTTTGTTCAAAACTCCTCCTTTCTTTTTCCTTCTGATAAATTTATGTCACTAATCTGCGTATGTTTTGACAATTTTCAGTTTTATGGCTCATCAGGTGAAGAAACGGGGGCGATCGACGACCCTTTCTTCGGCGATTTGGTAGAGGAGGAGGAGAGCGACGAAGATGATGAAACAGAAGAGAGCAGTGTTGATTTGTTGATAAGGTTTCTTCAGAGCATGTTCAAGAAGGCCTCCAAGCGTGCCAAGAAGGCCTCTCGCTCCGTCTTACCTGCTGCAATGTCGCCCCAACTGGTGAGCTACACTTTTGTTAATTAGGGAGTTATTCGCTGCCTACATTTTTCATCTTGTGTGTAAATTACATAGCCAAATTAATTTATTCTATGAAAACGTGGTCACGTGATGCTCCCATATGTAAGGGGAAAAATGATATGAATAATATTTGTTGGGCGTCTTGGGATTATTCTATGCTTAAATTTCAAATTTTTTGGTATATAATGTGCTTAGTTGTTATATTTGACTCCATATCTTCTCGAGGATTTGAGTGTGCCATTTGTGCTTATTATTGCTAATGTTTACTCTTAAAATCTGCCTTTTGTCCTTTATTCTGATTTGAATCTTGGCTTTGGGAACAATTCAGGTGTCTTTTGCAGTTGATGGAGTCCTCTTGCTGGCTGCACTTTCCATTGTTAAAGCACTTCTTGAGGTAGGATGCTTCTCTTACTGCTCCTTCTAAAACATCTTATTTTAGCCTTAATGAAACATGAATATAACATTGCATTGCAAGGTCATAGATAATGAATCCATTGTGATGATGCTTTGAAATCTCAATCAACCCAAACCAAACCATTTTTCGATGGTTTGATTAAGTTCATATGCCTGTGGATTGACACTGTTCGGCTTGCTTTGGTAGTGAAGATGGTTGCTGAAAACTGAATTGAGATTAACTATTGATCGCAGGTGGTTTGCACCCTTGGAGGTACTGTGTTTGTGGTTATACTGCTTCTCCGTGTAATTTGGGCTGCCGTTTCATATTTCCAATCAAGTGGGAGCAGTTTTAACCAGGGTGAGGGTTCCTTTGGCTCTGCACAGCCGGTAACATAGCCTCATCATCATTGGTTAAAGGCCAACACCATCTCTTTAAGATGTTCTGGAATGGAACAGTGCTTTTATAACCCTGAAGTTTCTTTTTTTCTTGTAAATGTGATTAGCAAAGTGTAAATTTGAGTAGCATAATTGTTCATACTATCGATTGAATGGCTCTCGTTGTATGCTCACCTCGTGCAATGCTGGAAATTCATTCTACCGACTCTAAAACTCAAATCAATACATATGTTTCCAGATTTATGAGCCTCCTGAGTATTTTGCCATTAGCAAATGCACCCACAATACTTTTTGGACCAATATGACCAGCTCAATTGGAAGCAATGTGTATATATAGGTTAATGGATGGTTATGGATATTCCATTCCATTATTCCTCGAGAGATATGCCCGATGTTATTGCCAACAATTCCTGGTTAATAATGGTTGGGTAACTGGCCCTTGTGTTAATGTACCAAGTCAGGGGGGTTGGGTCCAAAATCCCCCAAAGGCCGAACCCCTCCAACTCCAATCACGCCCCTACCTTTGGCCCTCTTCTTTCCCCTCTTCTTTCAGTATCACTATGATTAAAGGAAAATGAAAGAATAAAAGAAGTGAACTGCAATGGAAGGGAAAAAAGGCACAAAACAAAAGCAAAGAGCATATTTACCGGTTAGAAGGGAATCATTTTTTTCTTTGGGGATGAGTAGTCAGAAGGGAATCATTGAAGCTTGTAGGGAAATATAATCCAACATAAACACGAACCAAGAAGCACAACCGTGGCACTGCTTTGCCGCCCATATAGCTAGATCTAACAGGTAAGGATGCCAAGCTAAAGGCCAGACGGCAGAGGGTACGCGGGGAAAACAGAAGATACGATAACGGTAAACTGGTTTATTTATTGATCACAATTTCAGCTTTTTTAACAAACCAAATGTTAAAACAAAGTTGACTCAACATGTAAGCATATCAGTAATTCTGAACAAGCAACTTTCTTGTACAAGAACAATAATCATTTTAAGAGATTCTGTTCAGGTATTAGTACAGAGAAGGACATGAAGCCTACCATTTGATTTTGATTTTGATATATGGACTAAAAGAACACATTATCCAAAACAAAACAACGAAGATGTTCGGATACTAACTTTAGCATTCTTTAGACAGTGATAGCGGCTCCTTGCCTCTTGTTGATAATGGAAATATTAATGTCTCTTTGGTTTAACATAATGTGGTATACTTCTTTTGGCAAGGACTGAAGGAGGAGCATTGCAAATTAATGCTCTTATTACCAATTCAGAAGGGCTTTCCTGGTTTATTTATGTAGTTCTTTCAAATCCACCACCAATGTGCAACCACTCAGGTGATGTACCACGGCTGAAGTCCCTTGTCGCTTGTGAACCAAATGCCATACCAGTAACATCAAATGTTTGTTGGCCATACTGAAATTCCAAATCAATAATTAAAAAAGATAAAAACCAGGAAAAATGTAAGAGAATCTTTAAAATGGATCACTTCAAACTTGTTTCCCCTAACATAATCAATATAGTGCTGAATGATGCCTAGAATTATTTCATTTAACTGAAAAGAGCAAGCAAAAAGTTCAAATAAGATTCAGAGACTACCTAAGATTATTCAAAGGTTATTTTCATAGTATTCTAATCTGTTCTTTCTGAGCTTTGTCCATCCTTCAAGTTGAAAACATGCAATCCATCCAGAATTGCAGGTAAGATGTAATGGACAAGTAAGCTACCAACTATCAACACAAAAATTGAAAATACTGAGTAACTAGCAGCCAAAAAGCATATGCAGGAAGCTATCTTCAGCAAATGTTTGTTACAAGCCGCATCTAATGTACCCTTTTATGGACAAACAGGTCTGACAAAACCAGATTGTCTTTAAATAATAATAATATATCAATTAGCAGGTTGGATGTGCCTTTCCTCTTATTCTAGACTACCGATTATCAAAGAAAACTCTCCCTCAAGTAACATGTATTCTAAGCCAAAGATAGGTTAAGTCTGATACGAGTCTCTATGTTACTTAGGATGGACAAAGATGCAATTTAGAAAGCAACGCACTGTCTATACTAGGAATTAAAAGGAAATATGATAATTTCAAATCATCATCAAAACGACACAATAAAGACTTACATCTTTAGGAGGAAATACATCAATGCCAGGGGTCATTCTTGAATTGACTGCTTCAAGCTTCATTGACAGGAACTGCAACAACAGTAAGTTTTCAGAATGTGAATCCAAGATGACTTGCGGGAAAATGTAAGACAAATATAGTGATGCATAATCTGAAGGCCCATACCTCAACCTGACGCTGTAGTGATTGAATGTAATTAATTATCTCATCAAGGACAAGCGCTTTGCCAATAACCTGAGTCCAAAACATTAACTTAGGAAGTTGTTTGTAATATGCTATATTGAAGGAAACTGAAGGTAATCCTAATATGGTTTTGGTATCACGAGCAATAGAAAGTCACCAAACCATGTAACCAGATAAGTTATCAACATACTAAAAGGCAGTGGTTAGGAAACCAGCCTTTAGTTATTTTTATGCATCAAAATTGAACAAACCTTGTTGCAACCAGGGACCAGATCCTGAAGAATTTTCATTCTTTCACTAATCTTTTCTCTCCTAGCCTGCCATCAAATAATCCAGATCAGTTAAACATATTCAATACCTCCACTTATTTGAGAATCCATGAATTTCAACCAAAATACCAAAACTCCTAATGACAATTCCGACAGCTTGAGAAATGAAATGGAAGGTTACTCGTAAGTTCCCCACTTAAAAGACCTAGCCTCTATATCCAATTTCGGCCTTAATTATTTGCAAAATATGATTTTAAGCCAATCCTGAGGCAAATTACCCTTTCTGCTAAACTGTGACTATCAGTAGCTTGACCCCTTCTTGCTCGCACATGGATGTAATCTTGTTTAGGCGGCTCTGGCGCTTGAGCTTTTTGTTCCAAAGGCTTGCCTGAACTGGGTTCTGTTTCAGCTTTAGAATCATGATTCTCATCTCTACCTCCTGACGCTTTAAGTCTCTTCCCATCACCATCACTCTGCCCAAATCAAGAACAAAAATGTGATATTACTTCCATCAATTCACAATAGACACACAATCAAAATAATTTCCACTTTCCATGAAATTAACACATGATAGAAAAAAATCACAAAGTGCAGAAGCAGTATAGTTGGCTGAATTGACTCAATTAGAATCATCAGAAACTAAGAACAAGTAAATTCCACCCCAAGAAAGCAAAAAGAACCAACATTACAAATTAAAGAGATACAAAAAATGTGAACCAAAATAAAAGGTGCCCTTTTGAATTAGTAGAATTCAGATGCAAAATCCAATTAATTAACAGAAAAAAAATATTGAAACGGAAATGGAGACGAAAATGAAAATGAAAATGAAAATGAAAATAAATACCCCGCCATTGGTACTGCTAGTGGAGACAACCTTAGCTGCCTCATCTTCTCCATCTCGCCTTCTCCTCAAACCACTTGCTCTCTGCTGCTGCTGCAACTGCCGCTGCTCCAAGCCTAACGGATCATTACCCGAAACCTCTCGATTTGGGTCGCCGAACTGACCCAACCCGGGTCCGAACTGACTCCTCCTTATACCAGATTCACTCACTGGATACTGCCAGATCTCCGTTAGATTGTAACCCGCATCACTCATCATAGCTGGTGGATCCATTACCCAACCAAAAAGAAAAAAGAAAGAAACCCAATCTTAACTTCAAATAAGAGACCCCAAAAAATGAAAGGGAGAAGGGTAAACTTTTTATTTTCTAATTTTTTTCGAAGAGTGAGTGTTTTTTTTTTTTTTTTGGTGGATAATTTATTTATAAGGAAAGAAACAGAAAGAGAGAGATGGATGAGTTAATATCGTAATTTGTCTGAAAGTGCTGCGTTGATCTCCTTAGACAGTGGAGATTGGTTCGCAACAATGTTTCCCCCCCTTCGTTTTCCTTCGACTATTAAGCTTCTTTCTTACTAGTACTATTTCCTGATCTCTTTTAAGTATATATTTTTTTCTTCTGTAAAAAAAAAAAATCGAGTTTTCACTATTTTTATGAGAGAGACTGAGACAGAGAGAGAAAGACCTCGGGAGTTGCGAACTAAGTCACTTCCAGTGAGGTTTTTCGGAGGGGGTCCAGCCATTTTTCATGCTCCAAAACCCCCCTCCTCTCTCTCACGTGCACCTCCACCTCACTTCATCACCGTTCGATCTCATCCATTTACTTGAAATCGACGGTTCAAAATGGATTGAGGTATTTTTCCTTTGCCTTTATGTAGTTGCCAATCCATGAAAGTACAAATTATACAAGGAGTACAAAAAAAGTAAGTAAAAAGGAAGATGCTGATTTTTTTATTTTTGTTGAGAGGATTTTTGGATTATTATGTAATTATTATTAAATTAAATGTACTAGGATTTATTCACAAAAAAAAAAATTGTAGGATTTGAGTTGATGTGATTAATTACTAGTAGGTTTTAGTTTTAGAGTGATTAAAAGTGATTGTTTGTTGATAATGATTGGATTAAAGGGTCAATTTGTTTGGACTTTGGATAGTTAAGTTAATGGATAATGATCATGATGATGGGATTTTGTAATTAATGCCACCTGAAGAGAGAGACGTGGAAATGGAAACTTTCAAACTACTGTGCTTATAGACTAGCTTAATCTCCGTTTTTTTTCTTTTTCTTTTAAGTTTTAAGTAGGGAAAGGACTGAAGAACGAACTCAATTGTAGGAGAGGGTCTCAAGTTCAATATGAATACACCCAATCTATGACTAAAATGAGGAATTTTAATCACGTACGGTATCATTTTCCATTTATATAAGTATCCTCTCGTATGGGAACTTAGTAATTATTATTTCATCGATCGGTTACCATATGTTTTGTAGAGTATAAAATCTTAATAATCAATAAAAGTAATTATAGGTGATATATAGACCCGTGCTTGGGAAGTCCATGAATCAGGCAGAGCTGAAGCGGGCATAGTGTCGAATAGTTCATATTCCCTTTGGCCTACCTTAAAACGTGTACGCTATTTCTTTGGCCTAAGATAAATAAGATAGAGAAAAAAAAAAGATTGATTATAAGAAACAAATCAGAAGTAAAAGGCTAAAAGCACCCCTCAAGTCCCTGTACTATATAAACATATTCAACTTAGTCCTTGTACGTAGTATTAGAATTGCTAAAATCACAATGATGTGGGCATGACAAGTTTAAGACATGCAATGGCATGCTTAACACTGACGTGACACGAATAAGTCAGTAAAATGTTAATATAGTGTCTACGTGGCAATGAGTACTCAAAATATATAATTAAGTCAGTACAACGTCAATGTCGAACTTATCATTCTGTAGCTTAACTAGACACGTTGTTGCCAAGATAGTAATCCAAAGGGGATGATATCACTTGCAAATGTCGCACATGCTACAATACTACGTTTAGCTTTGCTGGACTCTTAATGGGGTGAAACGTGGCCATCTACAGTAGATGCATCGTTATTTTACCTTGAACAGTAGAAAATTCAAAACTCTACTTTTTTTTTCCTCTTTTAAGAAGTCAAAGCTCATTAAATTGATCTTACTCCAACAATTCTAACGATGGAAATTGATGCAATGACACGAAAAGGGCTTAAATATTCGATTTTCAATAATATAAGGACTAAATTGACCCAAATTGGAATTCATGGACTAAGTTGAATAATTTCATATATATATAACATAGAGACTTGAAGAGTACTTTGACCGGAATAAAAGTATATCCATATACCATACCTAATAGTATATACTTTGTTACTAGACATGTTGTTGCTAGGTTAGTAATCCAAATGGGATGAAGATCACCTGCAAATATTGTACATGCTACAATATTACATTTAGCTTTGTTGGACTTTTAATGGGACGAAACATGGCCATCTACAATAGATGCATCGTTATTTTGTCTTGAACATTAGAAAATTCAAAACTCTACCCCTTTTTTTCCCTCTTTTAAGAAGTCAAAGCTAAATTAATTGAATATACTCCAACAATTCTAAAGAGGGAAATTGATCCAATGACATGAAAGGGCTTAAATATTCTATTTTCAATAATTTAGGGACTAAATTGACCCAAATTGGAATTCATAGACTAAGTTGAATAATTTCATATAACATAGAGACTTTAGGGTACTTTGACCAGAATAAAAGTATCCATATATAATACCTAATAGTATATACTACGTTTGAGCAACGAGCCTTCTAGGCTCAAAAACAGCTGTTCCACTATAAATTTGTTACTCTATTGTAATCAAAAGTTTATTTTTAACTTTATAGTTATTCAAATAGTTAATCTAAATTAAAAATTTTGAAACTTCAAATTAAGTCTCAACTTCATCAAATATCATATCATAATATATGAGTTTGATCATTTTTGTTTGGATTGTTCATAAATTTCTTTTGTAATATGTGCTAAATATGAAAATTATTTGATTATGATGTGTAATGAAATTTGTTTTTTGAGTGTTACAATCGAATCTCATTATAATGAGAATAAATATCCATATGTCTAAATATCTAAATGAGAATTCAATCCAGACTAAGAAATGACCTTAAATAACCTACTTAACAAACTACCAAATAAACAAACAAATAAATCAACTAAACTCACATTCTGTGAGACTTAAACCCATGACCTCATGGTCCAGACACGGTGCACTCATCAGTTGAGCTAACAATTCGGGTGTTGTGTGTAATGAAAATTTGATTCTACTTAAATTATAAGTTCATACTTTAAAAACTATACATTATCCAATAGAAAAATGAAAAGAGCTTTGAGATGTATAATTCCACGAAC
>AWWV01014400.1:0-17721 GCA_001974805.1 Corchorus capsularis
ATGACGGTTATCAGTAGTAGAGAGAAAAGAAGAAAAATTGTCCTAACTAATGTTAATGTTATCAACTTTCTTTATCTCGAAGTGATATCTATGTACGTTAGATTATAACTTGTGCCAAACTTTGCCAATTTATGTTTAATTAGTTAGGCATATATAGTCACCACAAAAAGTTAACTCAAATCCTTTCTAAAAATGGTGACAAAGATATCAAAAAACCCATAGGGGACAATTTATTTTGATCACGTTTGGGAATTGAGTATTTGGCAAAGTAATTCATGGTGGTGCTTTCCAACTGTCCAAGTCCAATCCCATGAAAAAGCCGTCTGCTTTGCTCCAAAGCTCCATTTCTAGGGAGGCCTCCGGCATGTGGGTAGCATTGAACAAGTCATCGTCATCCCTTAAATTGTAAAAATTTTCCATGTGCAAAATGCATAACTTATGCCAATTTCCACTCCTTTCATTTTGACAAACAAATATTTACAAACATTGTAGCATGTCATGTTCTTGATTACTAGGATCAGTAATATTTTCCCACCCTTTCTATGTTTAATTTGCACTATCGATCCTATTCGAATTTTATGCAAATCTTTATCGGCCTCATGGATTTTTTTACTGTTCAAACCGAGAAAAGAACCATATGCAGCTGAGTTTGCGCAAGGTAGAGATGGTATCAATTATCAAAGGAAAACGACATCCGTACACCCAAGTAAGCATATCCATACCCATACAATACAAAAAATTGGAAAATAATGTTGATTCACCTCATTTGTGCATTTCTCGATGGAGTAATTATATTTACCATCTGAATGATTAGTGAGACAATTGGGTATCTAGGTGGATCATGGATGGAATTAAAATAATAAACAATCTATTGAGCAAAGGATGTGATGAGTTGATATATCAGCTTAATTCTTGTTGTTGGCAATGAAATTTTTAAAGGTTTTTTTAGGTAGAAATTTCCAAGTTTTAAGTGAATAGCTCAAAGGATATAGCATATGTAAACATAAGGAATTTAGAATAGTGCTCTTGTATTATATACATCTTGTAGAATTTGTTCTTTATGATAAAAATTGCCAACAAAATCATGTGGAAGAGGGAATAGGAAGAGTTTAATGAAATTTGCTCTTGTACCTTTAAAGGTACATGATTGAACAATATTAATTTCTTAATTTTTTCAGATTTTAAGGGAGTGAGGTGTTACAAAACAATAACTATTTCTAGATAGATCACTTAAATAAATTAACCTATACTATCAACTGGTTGCCTCATGACCATGAAAATTTTAATAATTATTATTAATCTTCTATAGGAAAATTAAGTTTTACTAGAAGCTTAGACTATACTATAGAGCTAGCTTCTTTATGCTTTATTTGTTTGGTGACGATAAGAGGACGAAGAGTTTGATAACGAAGAGTTTGATAAAATATATTATGTTCAATTAGTTATACGGATTAGAGAGGTTTTTTTTTTGGCCAGAATACGGATTACGGAGTTGGAGGAGGGTTTTTTTTTTTTTTTAGGAAAGAATTATTTTCATTTCTTGGTTTGAGATTATAAACGCACAGAAAGATCCGTACACCGCTACATGATTAGCACATTACTGAAACGCTAATTTATGAGCCAACAAATAAATCCAGTGAAATCTCATTACAATTCAAATAAATCTCTATGCCCATAAATGAACTACCTATCTACCAAATACATAAATAAACAAATTACAAATAAACTCACATTCCGTGAAAATTGAACCTAAGACCCCATGGTCTAGTAGACTGAAATTAAGAGTTCAGTACTCTACCATCATGCCAAATGTCTGATGGCAAGAGGAGGTTTGTTCTAGGAAGCTCTTCTCACCCCTCTAAATTAAATGTCCCGATACCAACTTCCCAACCAAACAAGCCCACAAAATTTCCTCACCCTTCCCCACTCCTCTAAATACTCCAAACCAAATAGGGGTCATTGTATCATGAACCTCCTATTGCACTATCATAGTTCAAACTTTGAGAATTTTCATTTGAAATTTCCGGTAAAGATAGTGATTTGACCTTTTCCCCTTTTTTTTTTCTCTTTTGGAATCACGATGATAGGCTTTATTTTGAGTAAGGTGCATGTCATATAATTTTACTAATTATGTGAGCTGATTCCTACTTTTGTGTGCTAGCTTTAAACTCTAAAGTTTACCTTCTAATTAAGTAACTAAATAGTGTGAAAATGGACATAGCACAAGTCAAATAAATGCACATATATTGACCTTTAATAGTTATAACTTATAGTATATACATTTAGTGTTTGTATAAGTCTTGAGTAGAATGACAATGATAGTTTGTACATAGAAGTATTACGTATATCATTAAAATTGTTTGATGGAACATATAGTTATTATTCTAGTCAAGGTCTATGCTTGGCCTGACATATGGAAAATTAAAAAGATATAGGTGTTTAGCAATAGAAACTTTGGCTTTTAATTCTAGTATGCCAACTTAATAATTTTCTATTACTAGCGAGTTATCTCATAATATAATAAGAAAAATAGAAAATACAAGAGTGGAAAATATATTTTCTCAAAGAAAAAAAAAAGGTGAAAAATGTATAGGCAGTAAATTTAAGATGCATTTGCTAACGCCCATGCCTGGTACAATAATGGTGGAGGGAGGAATGAAGATATGCAATGGATATTGGCACCTAAATTGAAGGCGTTCTCAGCCAATGCAACCTACCGGAAAAACATTGGTCCCTCCAATGGACCCTCAACAAAAACCAATCATTGGTAAATATCACCATCATTCTTTTCCCCTTGTAGGGTTTTGTAGATCAAACTTTTGGATACTTCAATTATAATCTTGTTGAACTGAAGCTTTCAACTGTGTCTCCGTTGAAAGATAAGGTTAACTATTAAAGATCAATTCAAAATTCATGTAAGGGTGTGCGTTCGATAACCTAATCGATCATCAGTAATCACATAACAACAAAAATCATAAAAAAGGAAATTATCAAATAAGATTGTCCTACACAACTTTAGTCATTAGTTTAGCTTCTAGTTATAAACTAGTAAGATTTACAAAATAAGTCTTATTATAATTTTAGAACATTATATTAGAAAACAAGATTTTATTAGTAATTATTGTTATAGATAGCATAAATTTGTGTACAATATTAAAAAGCAAAGCTACCATTTTAGTACCACCCCTGTCCCCTAGGCCTCCAAAAATTCTTGGACTCAAATATTTTAATTGGGCCAAGCAGGCCGAAAAGGCCTAATATCACATTTTAGGCCCAACAAGTAACAAATTAATAACCATCAAATAACAAATTTTTTTTTGGCTGAAACTAACAATTTTTTTTTTTTTTAAACTTACGAGTAAGCACTTATGGCGGGAAATTTAAGGGCAAAAATGAAGAAAAAAACACAATTGAATTGAATTGCTTGATCATATTAGGTGCTGCGGGTCAATGAAGAGGTAGAACTAGAAATGGAGATGGAATTGCTAAAATTTTCCAAATTCAAGCTCCAGCTTCGAGCTCTCCTCGCTGAATTTCGGGATCTCAGGGTAACGCTATTATATATAGATCGCCATTGTTATTGTTTATTTATCTCTCTCTTTCACGCACATTTTCTTAACATTGTTCTTATAGGATAGAGAACGTTCAGCATCCGAACAAATCCATCTCTTAATCCAGGTTAAATTCCATTTTACAATCTCTCCATCTTTTTTACCTAAATTTTATTGAAGTTTGCTTATATGGAAAATTAACACCTGGTGTTTGGACGCAGAAACAAAAGCAAACCGAAGAGGAATACAATAGAAAATTACAAGAACTGCGAGCGGAATTGGCTGCATGTAACGAATCACAGCAAAAACTTGAAAGAAAGGTTTGGAAATTTCGTTTGGCGCCTCCTCCTTCTACGTGCTTGTGAAAATGCTTGTTAGTTTAGCGGTTGATATAAGTAAATGCTGTTGTTGCAGGTGAATTACCTCCAAAACGACAACGTTTTGCTTGAAAACAAGCAAAAGGAGTTACAAGGAACCATCCAGAGCCTACTTCAGTCCAAAGAGAGTTTTGTAAATGCTTACCAGGTGTGTGATGCCTCCTTTTTCTTTTTTTTTTTAAAGATCATTTGAGAATTAAGCTCATTGTGTTTGGAAGACTTAACTTCAGAAAATGTATTCAACATATTTATTATGTGCCAGGAATCTACTTGTGAAATGAAATGGGCAATTGAAGCTAGAGATAGAAAACTTGCTCTCCTATCTGAGAAAGTAAACTCTCATTTATTACTATTTGATTCAATAGAAAAAGAGGCATTCTCCATCAAGCAGGTTGTGGATCATGTGAAAAGAATTGTGAGTGAAAAAGAGGAAGTAGGCATGTAACTTTTTTATTCTATTTCATATTGGACAAATTTGACATGCTCAATTTGGTTTGAAGTTATGCTATTTGTATTAATTCTTTGACGCCATTTGCTGTATACAGTGGCTGAACTAAGGAGAAAAACGGATCATGTCTCTGCATTTGAGAAAGTGTTTGTTGGTAATTTCAACTTCATATTTACCTGCCTTATTCATCCCATCACTTTTTAAACTATGAAAAATTTATGTTGCTTGGACTCCTCATTTCGTTCCATAGTACCTAAGTTGAACCACATATCCAAACACACTTCTAACTAGGCATGAATATTTATGGGACTATGTAGGAAAAGTTAAGGAAAAGAAAAAGAAATATTTATGCTGGACACATAACCATGTTGGAAACTCCATGGACTCCAAGCAACATAGACAGAAATGAATTGTGCCTAGTATTCTTTGCTTGGAAACCAATATAGGTCATGAACTTATGTGCACTGTTTTTTGTTGTTGGTATATGCTGCATTAAATATAAACTCATTAGACGTCAGTGATTGGGTGCTCTAGTGCTTTCATCTTATATCTGTTCAGAATCCAATCATTTCTGGTATAACAGAAAAGCCAAATTGTCACTCTTGACCATGTTAATAGGAAGTTATGTGAACGTTGGAACCTAGTTATTTCTGGTATTAGCTGTTGATTTTCTTGTATTTGCAGTCATCTTGCTCTTGTAAGATTGGTACTTTGTAAAGCAGTTCTCTGCTTTTCTTGGATAAATAAATTGATTTAATTATCCAAAAAAATATAAGCCAAATTGTGCAATGAGAAAAAATAATCACTTCTTTATTGTCTGTTTACACTTGGATTTACTTTTACTTTTACTTTTGCAGAAAAAATCCGCGACCTAGAAAATAGACTGAAAACTGATGAGTATGAGTTTCAAAGAAATGATAAAATTATTTCAGATTTAGAGGTGCAGTTGGAAGCAGCAAAAATTAGTGACCATGGTCGAGTTCAAATTGAAGAGATATCCTCTGAAGTGTTGAAGATAAAATTCATAGTGCTTTCTTTTCTTGGTTTCAGAGGAATTAACTAGCAATTTAAACTAAAGAAATCTCTCATCATTGTGTTTCCTTAGCCAATAACACCTCCAGAAAACCATTTCAGCAAAGGACGTGGTCATACAGAATCTAGTATCTGAGAAAGAGGTATCCATTTCAAACTGTATTGGTCATTTTACATCCTTTCCCATTTAATTTTTCTCTCAACTTCTGCACATGTTTCTACAATCAGGCTTTGCATTTTGAGGTGAGAAGTTTATCAAGTATAATACAGAGGATTCAGAATGTCGTTGCAAATAGGAATGAAGAGGTAAGAAAACATCTGACTTCTAAATGTACCCTTGTCAAAACAGAAACAAGGAATGGATTTTAATTTTACGTCTTAACTGTTTGAGAAACTGTCTAACATCATAGCATGTGCTCTAAAATAAGGAGAAATACTTAAGTGATGAAATTTATTATATTTGTCCAAGGACATTTGCCTTGGGAGTAATAAACTTATGCCCGAGGAAGGATCATTATATATTTTGATAATTGCTCGTAAATTTCGTTGGTAGTTAAGATGCCCTGTTAACTAATAAATTGAACAGTTTAATCAGCTACTACACAAAATTGAGCCTCCTTACTGATCTGATAAGGTTTTCCTTGTCGGTCTCTGGGTCAAGTGCTTTTGTTTCTCTCCTTAAAGAAAATAGGAAGAAGAAGAAGCATATAAAAGAGCTTGATCTATTACCAATTTGCGTTTGTTGTCTGAGATGTTATTGATTTATGTGTCAGGACAGAAGGGTCATATCCTTGATGCTGGATGATAAAGAAGAGTGCGAAATGATTACTCAGAAGGCGGATGAATGGTAAAATGAATATACATATGGTGAACATCTGTCTGGAAATTGGGCATACTTCTTTGAATTTCAATATATTAGCTTGCATCCTAATAAAAGCTAACTTCACTACAGTAAAGAAATGCCATTATTTATATGTACATTAATCTCAATATGTGTATCCACCGGATGGTGAGGTTGTTCTGATCAAGCTGTTCAATAAACTAGAAAGGTATCTTATGTGCATTGGATTTGATATGGCTCCTTATAGGTCCACAATTAATTCTGTGTCAATGGTCTATGATCTACATGCATGCTTTTTAATTCGTTATTACTATTATTATTATGCTTTCCAGATAGACTGTAAGAAAAGGCAAATCCATCCATGTTGGAGTGAGTAAAAAACCAATATTAGCAAATGAATTCCCTTGCCTTATTGTTTTTTGTTTTTATTGTGGTTGGCCGCCAGGATTCAAGATAGAATTAGACTCAGTGCTGAACAATCTCCTAATAAGGCTTGCGGCATGGATGCTGCCGACAATAGAGGTATTGATTTTACTTTCACGTATGTAGGACTTTTTCATTAAAGGACTGATTATATTGGGGTTGGGGCATATCTTATCTCTCTTTATCCATGGAGGGTCCATTTTTAAACGAGGGTTGAACATTATGAGAAGATAGCTTGCTAGTTGCAAAGGAAGGAAACAGGTTACTACCCTTGCATATGTTGTTCTACAATCTTGCTTTGTTTCTCTACATCAAGATTTTACAGGTTTTATGTTGCAGTTTGGTTGGCTCAATTAAATGTAATCATTGCTAACCTTTGAAATATATGTTTAGTTCCATTCCGTAATCCGTACCAAAAATTTTTGTCATTGTTAATCTATCTGAGAATGAGAAACTTTTATTACCCCATCACGTCACTTGGTTCATTTGAAAGTTAAATGATAATTGCTGCATCTTCCTTTTTGTTCTCAATGGTATCTATAGGGCTTAAATTTGCCCAACCAAGTCAGGTTTTTCAAATGTAAGCATGAAGGAAAGATCCAATAGATGGATCTGGTAGATACATCACCTATTTATCATTTTATTGGGTGAAATTACCTATCTATCATTTCATAACAAGAAAAATGCATTTGTGCATGTACCAAGTTTCTCTTTCTATTTTCTATGGAGAATAAGCAACTATTTGCTTTCTGGATTTGTGATTCAGCTTTGCAGCTATCCCAGGGGTATAATTCAACAGCCAACCACTTGCAAGCAAATAATACTTTCAACTCTTGTGTTTCAGAGGCAAGTCTTATTATTACCAAACCAAACATAAAAGCTCATAACATGGAAATAATTAAAGCAAGAAACATAATTGCTTTTGCAATGACATCTTCATTCTGTCTGTTAGCTCTGCACCACGAGCACCTGCTAATGTTTTTTAATATCTCTGATTCTGAAAATGAAAGAATGATATGTGATATTACAGCCTAAGTAGGTATATGATTAATGAAAACGTTTTCCATTTATTGTTTTAATATACTCCATATTATTGGTTTTGTTAAATATCCATAATATTTTTTATGCCTGTACAATTTCTTTTATATGTATAGGACAACTGCACGATATCAGTGCACCAACTTGATTCAGAGTGCTCAACCACCCAGGCAGAAACATCCAAAGATCCAGGTTAAAAACTTATAACCTAGTTTAGAATTATTTGTCATTTCTAGATTGTAGCCATTTGGAACATTATTCTAATTTCGAGATATTTTTGTTTGAATTCGGACACAGAACCGAACCATGATTATATACGGATGACACCATAATTGCTGCAAAGCCAGGCTTGAATTTTATCTAATCATTGGTAGGTTTGGGACCCCTTTTCCTTTTCCTTTTCCTTTTGTTTGTTCCAAACGCCATAATAATTGTACATATTCTGCCGAGTTTTTTTTCACCTTGAGTTTTTCACCATAATTTGTACTTTTTGCCAAGGACAATAATGAACTAAGGTCTAAAAGCCCATGTCTTAAATTTTGTATGTTTGGTTTACATAGTGGGCTGGTCTTGAGGGAATTTATGTGCAAAATCCCAATTCCCAAAAGGAGGGAAGAGGAAATCCAAAATATAGATTAGGAAATAGAGGGGTTAAGAAATGTCTTAAGTTTATATACTACTTGGTTGAAAAAAAAAAGGGAAAATTACAACAATCAAGGACATCTAGATATTTTAGGGAAAGTGACTCCTTAAGCATTTAACTCTCTCTCTCAAGTCATCTTATGGATCCAAAAGTAGCTCGAATTATCATCCATCTGACATCCTGCTTTTGCTAAGGCATTTGTACAAAAAAAAAAAAAAACTTTTTGAAGATCGTGGATTAGCGAAAAATGATTGGTTTTCTGAGTTTGGTGAATGGATTGTTGGGTATGCTAGGAAACTTGATCATGCTACTAGTATACAGGCTGAGTTATGGGGTTTACAGGATGGTTTGAAGTTGGCTGTTGATAGGAATATCACCAAACTTGAGGTTTTTGTTGATGCCAAAGTTATGATTGATCTTATTCATAATGCTAATGCTGATTTGCACCCGATTGGAACGTTAATTATTGATTGTAGGAGCCTGATGAAGCAGACCACTTGCCTGAAGCTTGTCCATTGCTATCGTGAAGCCAACACATTGGCAGATGCACTTGCTAACTTTGGAAGACTTTCTGATGACAACTTTTCTGTCTTTAATCACATTCCAAACTCTATTTTTGATGTTTTCATGGATGATGTAATGGGACTATCTTTCCCCAGAACTACTAACTCTTAATTTCCTTTAATTAAAGTTCCAGTTTCCAAAAAAAAATGATTGGTTTTCCTTGTGAAACTTTAATGATCTTTTTCCTATTTATTAGTACATATTATTGGCCATTATTTTTTTAAGTTTGAATTGATCTCCGCCTTGCTCAGCATATATTTTGTGTTATTTCTCTTAGCCACGAAGTCTTATTTGAGCCTCCATTTTTGATTCGAGACCGGCCACAAGCCCACAACCAAAATGATATCGTCCACATTTAAAGATATTTCGTGGTATAGAAGTCAATTTAATAAGCGTAAAGCTAACTAAGCAAAGCAGGTGAAACATCAAATGCCATTTGACATATAACCTAGTCAAATAGTTTGATATATGCGGAATCAAATAAAAAAGGCCGGTTCAAAATTGCCTGTCATTTTCATTTCAAAGTGTATCATGAAAAGAACATTTCTAGAATTCCGTCGTGTTTCTTGCATCAGGATCGCGTTAATGGAAATGGAATCACATAATTGTAGTTTTCGGCAGCAGAATCTGACAATCCTGTGTTTGAATTTTGACTCTTTCTTTTTTTTAGTGAATATAAGTGAAATCTCGTTACATCCGAATAAATCTCCATATGCCCAAACATCTAAATAAGAATTCAATCCAAACTAAGAAACTGTCATAAATAATTCATCTACCTACCAAATACACAAATAAAGAAATTACAAACTAAACTCACGTTCCATGAGATTTGAACTCAGGACCTCACGGTTCAAGCACGATGCACCTGCCAGTTAAGCTAACAATTTGGATACTTTGATTCTCTTTTTCGTTTTCTTATAGAACATTTCTAAAATTTGCATTCTTCAAATATACCAGAATTTCATCATGTCAAGATTCGGCCTTGCCAAATGCCCATTGGTGGTGTTAGTTTATTAGTCTAAAAAGAGGGAAATTAGGACACAAAATCACTCTTCGAATCTTTTTGAAATTCAAAACATTTTTTTGGTTCATGATGGCCAGCAATGGTTGGGCGGTTGGGCCTATTGAGGAAGTAGCTTCGCCTGAACGGCACAAATGTTGACCACGAGCACACCTCCCCAATTAACCACATTAAATGGTCCCTCTCCCTCGATGTGCCATCAATTCCTCCCATATTCTGCTCCTTGACTTGATCCCAACCCTTTTCTTTATCTTTTTGGTCACAGGGAAAATTCGTACATCAAGGTAGTTGAGATTAGGGCTGGGAACCCATAAAACAATTATAAAATCCCAAACCTTTGCCCCCATAGGCACCCAAGATGGGTAGCAAGAGAGTCCCAACCCCTTTAATTGCAAGTTGTGTGCTCTGTGCATTTAAATTTTGTTATTTGCAAACCATTGTTAAACGAGTCTTGTTTACCCTAGATTTGTCCTTGGGTCGGTCATCTCTTTAGACCTATTTGATCAAACCCTAAAACAAGTTAGATTCCGAATAGGAGTTTTAAAACTGACATGGCCGGTCTAATATATATATATATATACACACACACACATTACTCCTAAATTACCAGGACTCAAGAAAATCTTGAACTTAACTCTGCTATCGTTGAGTCAAGTTTGAGCTGAGTAACTTGAATAGTCAGATGAATTAAGTTATCCCATGTAATAAAAAAATAGATAATTTTATCTACACCCTCTTCTAGAGCCGAAGACTTCCCATTCTCTGCATAATACTAAGTACTGACTTTTATTGCGATCCAGCTCCTTTACTACCTAACATAAAATAGATTAGAGAGGTTAGTCTACAGCTAAAAATAAAATCATTCATCGGTTAAATATTTATGAGCTACTATATGAATATATACAAGTTATATTAGTCCGCGCTGGCGCTACGGGCGTTCTTTATTTTAAAGTGGTGCTTGATTAACTGATTGAAATTATATAAGGGCCAAAAACATTTTTTGTTCTAGAGTGGTGCTTGATTGATTAATTGATTGAATTATATAAGGTTGCAGTAAAAATGCAATTTAAATGGATTAGTTTTAATATTGTCTCTTGCTATTGGCATAAATCTTTGTAAGCTAACTTTTTAGACATGCAAAATTAATAAGGTCAAAGAACATGTTTTTATTTGTAAGTAATAGGAAGTGCAAAGAGGTAGTAAAATATGTTGTTAATTGGATAATAATACTCACATTGAACGAAGAGTGGTTTTAATTCAAAAGGGGAAAAATATTGAACGGTCTATATTGAAGGGATGGAGACGGGGAAGAAAGAGGAAAGAGATACGAAGGTGAAAACAGAGGGGAGTGATGCAAATGTTCGATTTTTGGCAAACTTGAAGATTGATCAGCACCGAGGAGTTGAAAGGACGCAGCAACTGAGTTGGTGAGTGGACAAAAGAAAACAGCTAGAGAAACATTAATTAAAAGTAACTAAGGGTTTAGGGTTTATAAGCAATTAATTAAAAGTTTTAAAAATTAATTAAAAACAATTAAAGAAGGAAAATGTGTAATTACAAAAAAGGGTAGGAAGGAAAAGGAATGGGGAAAAGTCATAGGGGAGCTTTTTAGTCATCTGAAAAAGTGAGAAAAGACCAAAAATGGCCAAAAGGTGGCACCACATTAATTCTCAATTTGGTCTTTTAGTAATTTCCATAATAGTTAAAAATAATATATAGTATATATATTAGCTAAAACAAAGGTTTAGGTAATTGGAGGTTTTTTTGGTTCATTAACATTAATCAAGACAACTTAAGCCTAAGTTTATAGATGACTAATTTAATCTAAAAAATCCCATGTAGTTATTACTATTTAATTCAATAAAGAAGCTAAGTAAGGTTATTTATAATTATACCCCAAAAAATGACAGATATATAGCCTAATAACCTCGATAGGATAGGGATGAATTTGGTGATTGAAGAGAAGTTTCTGTTGTTACTTTTATTTTTCTTGGTTGAGTAAAAGACTAAAAGGTAGAGGAGAGTGGGATACTCGTACTCCCACCTAACACCTTGAGTGAAATTTACTTCATCAAATATGCAAATGGCTTATCATCTAATTTGCCCCTTAAACTTGACAAAATGTGACATATTACTTCCTTAACTTTAATTGTAGATACGTACCTATATTTTCTTGTTGTTTTTTTTTGGAATGTATATTTTCTTGTTGTTTTAATATTATGTAATTAAAGATCTCTTGAAAATTTCCAAATCAATTAACAAAAGAAATTCTTAACATTATTTGTTGTAATGAGTTAAGGAGTGATTGAAAGATTATAAGTTAGTTTCAAAAAAAAAAAAAGAAGAAGAAAAAATAAAGATTATAAGTTAGTTAACCAAAAAAGAAAGATTATAAGTTAGAATAGGCTGAAATTTCAATTCGAGGCCCAATGTTAGTAAAAGAATTGCTCAGCATTTTTTTTTTATATTGGTCAAATAAGGGTTTGGTGGGCAATTGACTAAAATTCAAATTTTTAAAGATAAAATCAAGTGAAAAATAAAAATTGAAAAGAAGAAGAAAACCTTGATTTAGAGAAGAAATATCTATTAAGGCTGTAAGTGATATAGTACTATTTGCAAGTTACTCGAGTTCGATTTGAAGAAAATTCGAATTCGCCTCGATCATTGTCGAGTTGAGCTCGAGTATCGAATCGAGCCGAGCTCGAGCTTAATGAGGCTTGATTCGATACTCGTCGAGCTACTCGATATATATATATACACACATAATATTATATATTTAATTAAAAAATTACCTATATATACCTGTCGAGCTCGAGTTCGAGTTCGAATTTCAATTAAAAATGGTTTTTTGATTTTTTTTTAATTAAGTATCGAACTTTTCGAGCCGAGCTCGAGCTCAATAATCAAAACTCGAACGAGCTCGAGTCAAGTATCAAGCTCAGTTTTTTGTGTCGAGCTCGAGCTCGAGTAACTCACTATTCGACTCGATTACACCCCTAACCATTATGATTAAAAGATATATATTATTATAGATTAGGGAAGATATAATCCATCCCCTTATTTGATTTGATTTGATCTAATCCAGAAGTATTGGAGCTCTAGTTGACCCAATTAAAAGATTAGGGACCAAATCAAGACTATTTACAAACATTACGTCTTTGATTGATGCAATTAAAAAGTTAGAATCAAATCTAGATTTTATGCAAACGTTGGGCCCTTAATTAAGATTTTAGCTATTAGAATATGTGAAGTGAGAATCATCATCACTTATATCCACGATTTACTCAAAAATAATAGTTTAGTGTACAAAACACGATGTCTTTGAATTGTAAGTATTTTCCTTTAGGGGTTGCTAAATATCGCCCTAATTTTGTTAAATACCGTCCCATTTTTTACACTTTTGCCTTTTACCCTTTGCATTTTTTACACTTTTACACTGAGCCTTCCCACTAGGACGGCTCAGCCACGGCAGAGCCTCCCCACTGGGGCGGCTTCGCCACGGCAGGCCGCCCTATGGCGCGGTTTGCCACGGCAGGCCGCCCTCATGGAGTGGCTAGAGCAAAATTATTTTTTTTTAAATATTAATTATTTCAAAAAAAAATAGCCGAGCCGCCCCACCGAGGCGGCCTGCACTGGCTAAGTCGCCCCAGTGGGGCGGCCTGCACTGGCTAAGTCGCCCCAGTGGGGCGGCCTGCCCATGGTGAAGCCGCCCCAGTGGGGCGGCTCTGCCGTGGTTGAGCCTCCCAAGTGGGGCGGCTTCGCCACGGTAAGCCGCCCTCTTGGGACGGCACGGGTCATCAGTCCTAAATTTCGTCAACAATTGCATTTTTCTGAAATCGTCATCAAAATACGGCACGTTATCGTTTATTTTTCTTAAATCGTCATCAAAATACAACACGTTAACGCTATTCTACGTTCGTGATAGTTTCAAGATTAGAAAATGAAGCAAAGGACAAAAACGTAAAAAAACGTAAAAAATGGGGCGGTGAATAGCAAAAATGGGGCGGTGTTTAGCAATCCAGTTTCCTTTAACAAGTGAAGTGATGCATTTTATGTTTCTAGTAAAATAAATCAAACAGCTTAAAAAAAAAAACAAATTAGGAAAAAACAGGTTGGCTTATGAGAAAGGGCAGTGATTGAAAGGGGCGTGTGGTTTGGGGGCGCCCGACGTCGGGGTCCTTACCCTTCTTCCTAATCGCAGCAATTGGCTATTCCTTAAAGCACTGAAACCATGATTTTAATTTGCTAGCTGTTGCCATCCCTTTCTTTCTTTATCATCTAAAATTGGTCTCATGATGATCATAATAAATAGTTTTTAATTCCCTTCAAAGGGGTCCCATTGCCAATTCATTATTCATATATATTGCACACCACAGTTCCAAACCCATTTCTCCAGCTATACTTTTCTTTTCCTGTCCACAATATATAAACACATTTTAAATAATAATAATAATCCTTTCATTATTAATATCATAAATCATTGATACGATGTTAAATGTCTAGCTAGATTCAAACTTGATAATTAATGTCTAGTGTTGTTAATCTATTCTACAATATTTTATGTCTAGGGTATGAAAAAAGTGTTAGTTTAGCATTGCCATTCAAGTTGGGGAAGACTTCAATATGAAAAAGGTGCTTTTTATAAAGTAATTTAGTGAAAAAAATGTAAGAATTGGTGAGTATTTGGTATTTCTCATAAAAAGTGTGGTATGAATGTAAAATGTGGTAAATAAATATTACTCTCTCTCCCAAATTATCTGGATTAAATTAATTCTAACTTTAACTCTTAATTAAAAAAAATACCATCAAAATTTCAAAAAATATGTTTAGAAAAATTTAAGACTTAACTTAATCAAAATATATTTTTTAAATTTTAATTATATATATTTTTAATAATTAACAATCAAAATTAGGAATACTTTGATTCAAAAGAGTCAGATAATTTGAGACGGATGGAGTATAATTTAAGGTCATTATTTTTTTTTTGGTCTTACTTGATGGGGAAAGGAAGGAGTGGGGTTCGAACTCTAACTCTTTTAGTGAACTCCCTAACCTCTAATCACTAAGCTAAGAGGCGGAGTTTATTTCATGGGCGTTATTATAATATTTTGTATCTTAGTTTTTGTTTTCCTTTTTCTTTATGCCTTTCTCGTGAGGCATGCTTATGATTTATCAATGAATATAGAATATTTTGGCCTCTATTTCCCGATCACAAATTGTTGGTCCCTTTGTTACACTGCACAAGCCTTTGAGATAAGGTATTGCTTTATGCGTCAGCATAACTTATCGAGAAGGATAACTACCATATCATTTTTTACTCATTTTGGGTTCAAAAAAATGGATTACTCGTGCCAAATTAGACGAAGAAAACTCTTACCAAAACAAGCAATTCTTAGCTAAAACTTTCCTCTTCTTTATTTGACATAAAAACGAGATAAAATGTTTCATCTCCAAAAGATAAAATAAACTCTTTCAAGGGAATTCTAGCTAATATTCCATCTTTGATTCTCTCTACCATAAGAAATTTAGCAATCATTTGAAATGGATGTAATAATAATAGGATTAAGAGTGTGATATATGTTTCAAAATTTTGTATGAGAAAATAACCCTAATCTTTGTAATTTCTTTCTCATAGACAATGCTATCCAAAATAGATTAAAAAAGAAAAAACTAGAAAGTAGAAACAAGAATTTGAATTCTCTCATAATATTTACGTAGAATCTTGTGCACCATTTCACCAACCAAGCTGCTATACGTACGTCAGAAAAGTGAGAAAACTCCACAAATATATGTACCCTTTTCAACGGTGTCTTCAAAAGCAATAAAACCCACTTCGGTGGTACTAGTTTATTCTTTTTATATTTTTGGGTGAAATTTTTAAATTTTCTTTTGGTTAAAGAAAAAGTACACTTCACTAAAATTGATTAATTTCGACTGTACGTAGCTAGTAGTAGCACTTAGATTTTCATTATTTTCACACAGTTGACCTTTTCTTTTCTTTTTACGTACAGTGAACGGAAAATGAAATGCAAACTTTAATTTATAGTACTGTAGTAGATTTTTATTCAACCCCATCTCAGTTTTAATTATTTAAAGCTAAGTTCCAAATGGATTGGAAAATGCAAACTACGTCTCATATTACGTATACGCGATTATTATCTACCCCATAAAAATCTGACTATTTTTATAAGAAAGAAAAAGTAAAACAACTTATACAAGTGAAATTATGATGAATAACACAGTCAATTATTTTTTTTCTTCGACTAGGAATTACTGAAAATGATAGCATTTAGTTTAGAAAATACAAGAAATACTATATTATAATTACTTAAAACAAATTAATTTGTGTGGTTTAGAGTTATGACATTTGTTTATTAAAAGGTGAACTTGAGTACACCTTGATTTTTCTCAAGATTATCAAATCTTCAAACATGAATTGCATATGATTAAAAAAAACCTTATGGAACAACCAAAATATTTGTAAATTGACATAAAATATAAAATAATAATAAAAATAAATATAATTACCTCAAATGATTTATATACGGGACAAATCTTTTTGATGTTAATGGAAATTTTGTTTGGTTAGGAGACTGCTTATTCACATTACATGCAAAATTCCAAAAAAGAAAAACAAAACACGAAAATGTGAAAAATTTTAAAAAAGAGACAAAATAAAAAACAAAAAGAAAAATCAAAGCGTGGCGTAAGTTATTATAATTATAGACTTTAGACGAAGTCCGGGCGACGACGGGCCAACCCAACAACAACCAAATTGATCAACTGTCCACGAAACTCCTCTGCCAGAGCCAGACCAGACCTCCCACTTCCCACACGTTCGCCTAACCACAGTCCGCCACGTGGCTCGTATTTTCGCTTTCATTTCATTTCCCTCCCCAATTTTGTAGCCGAAGCCATCAAATCAAATAATATAACCAAATAAATAAATTATTTATTTATTTATATTTTTGGCACAAAAATAAATAAACTTTTAATTACTAGATTTTTTAATAATAAAATTGCCTTACGCTTACGCAGGTCAACAAATTATAAACTGCTGTCAGTAGCCGTGAGAGTTGCGACCCTTTCCTCGTTTCTCTCTCTAAATAAATACTGTATTCCATAAGCTTTCGTTTTTCTTTTATTTTTTATATTTTTTTATAAAAAATTTCCCTTGGCTTTGCTTAAATTAAAGGGTCTTTCTTTATTATGAAAATAAAAAATAAAAAAGAATATACTTTAATAAAAAACTCTCTCTCTCACCAAAAGGAAGAAAAATCTTATAATGTGTTGTTGTTAATGTTTTGTTGTTGTTGTTGAAAGTTGATGTTGCTGTTGCTGTTGCTGTTAGTTTTAACTTTCTTGTCTTTCTAAGAAACTCCGCTCTCTCTCTTTCCTTCTCCCTCTGGAATTCTTCTCTCTGTTTTTTGTTTGTATATTTTTGCCCTTCTTCGGAGATGCTGGTATCATAGAGACGTGAATTGATCTGTCAAAAAAAATAACAGAAGGGTCGAAAGAGAGAGAGAGAGAGATGGGAAGTTGTGTTTCAAGGCCTGAAGGCTGTGTTAGGCGAAAGCTTAGGCCTTCAAAGAAGAAGAATCGGAAGAGAAGGAAAAGCTTCAACAAGAGAGTGTCTTCTCGGTTATCTGAGGTTTCTTCCGATAAGG
Source organism: Corchorus capsularis (assembly GCA_001974805.1). Classification (NCBI taxonomy): domain Eukaryota; kingdom Viridiplantae; phylum Streptophyta; class Magnoliopsida; order Malvales; family Malvaceae; genus Corchorus; species Corchorus capsularis. The sequence continues at coordinate 17,606 of AWWV01014400.1, forward strand.
CCGATATTAACTCTGCTCTTCCTCCTGATCATCACTCTTCCTTCACCAACCCAACTTTTCAAGGTCTGGTTTTTTTTTTTTTTTTCTTCCTTTCTCTCTGTTGGGTCCTTTTTTTT
>AWWV01014401.1:0-20365 GCA_001974805.1 Corchorus capsularis
TTTTTTTTTTTTTTTTTTTTTTTTCCCNCTTGCAATGTGATCATGGGTTTTATCTTTCTGGTTGATTTCCTTGGTGGGTTTTCTCTGTTGGGTCGTTTTTGCCTGTTGCATGGAACGTTTTGGCTGGTTTGAAAATCTGATTCTGGTTTATATTTATCAGTAAATGCATGCTTTGTGTTATAGGTTTAAGGCTTCTGTGATATACTTGGTAGCTATAGGTTTTTGTTTTTTTACCAGGGGTGAAACTTTACTGGTAAATTGTGATGGTGGAGGTGGACACCAACTTTTTTTGTATGATCCATTGGCATCTGATCTTTCTTTAAAGTGTTCAGCTTCCAATACTGGGATTTTGCATCTTTGATTGATATTGCTGTTCTTTTTGTTTGTAAATGATCAGAGAGAATGTAGGTTGATAAACAAGAATTTTGAATTCTGGTGGAATTGACTTCCTCCTTAGGGGCCAGCTTAACTTATATAAAGATACTACTAATGTTAAGCATGATTGGGCACTTTTATTTATGATGTTAAAGGTTGTTCATTTATTAAAGATCTTAATTTGCCACTTTATTAAGCTTTAGCAGATTGGGGATTGATCTGTAGCAGATTTGTTTTGAACTGGTTAGAGTTCCCATTGAGTTGGAGCTAGCTGCTATAGCAGTCATTGATGCTTTTGATATGACTAGTTTTTGCTAAGACTATTAATACAGCTTGATATAAGCTCTCAGCTGATTTACATTTTTATTTTTTAGAAGATGTAGAATTCAGAGTATATTAGGTGATCAATCTTCAATTAAGAATCCTACTGGATATTGATGCATAATTGCTTAACTATGAGAGCTCGGAAAAGTGGTGTCAATTAATATTATGTATCAAAATTAGATCTGGTTGTGTATGAATTTCTGGTTAAATCAGTAAAAAATTTAAAAGACCTTGTTCCACAGATAGAGTCTACAACATTTATTTCTGTAACTTCTGCCATTTGGATGTATAACTTAATTTCTCTCTATTTACCATTTGTTCTTGTGGTTCTCATTTCTATGTATTACTTTGTGAAATCTGGCATTAATTAACTTGGGACTTTGGAGTCAAAGTGTTGCTCCATAACGCCTTTATTTCTGTAACTTCTTCCATTTGGATGTATAACTTAATTTCACTCTATTTACCATTTGTTCTTGTGGTTCTCATTTCTATGTATTACTTTCTAAAATCTGGCATTTATTAACTTGGGACTTTGGAGTCAAAATGTTGCTCCACAACGCCTACTCTGGACCCTAGTTTGATGAGACAATGATTATGTAATAGTCCTGATTTTGTATATCAGGAAAAATTTTAACCTGATTTGTGATTTTACTTGTTCAATGTGTCATTATAACAAAGTTATGAGTATGGGCATCATTAAGCATTTCAACTAGAAAAGCTTTATTTTAATTATAGCAGAATATCTTATGTTGTTATGTTGTGACCTTGGCAGGAAGTATTGAGGAGTTGTGGTTTGATCCAGCTGCAGTATTTGACTCTGACTGTGATGAGGAGTTTGAAAGTGTTCAGGAGGGTATGATATTTAGAGATGTTACTCCGACATCTCTCATCTAAACTTTAGTTTATTCGAAGATTGTCTGACATGTTACGATATGCATCCATATGTGCAGATACGTTATCTTTAAATGGTCTTGAAGGTGTCTCTGCATCCAGTATTTCATCTCTAAGAGATGCTTATCATGGAGAACATTTTTCTTTAGCTGATCAGATGGAGAAACCAGGGGATTTATCAGCTGGAAATTCTGCTCGCAACTCTGCTGCTCAGGCCGGTAGAAATTCAAACAGTCAGGGCTTGAATTCAGAGGATGTTAATCCCCAGTCGAAATCTGATGGACCTTCAAATGATGCAAAGCAACCTGTATTCCTTGATGATATAGCCTCATCTGTAGATGAAGGTTCTGGAAAGGAGGACGGGCTGTTGGATAATTGTGGCATTCTTCCAAGCAATTGTTTACCTTGTCTTGCATCTACTGTTCCATCGGTTGAAAAGAGAAGATCACTCAGCTCTAGCCCGACAAGGAAAAAGAATCCCTTAAAACTTTCATTTAAATGGAAAGAAGGGCATCCCAATGCCACCCTATGTGAGTTGATGTTATCCTTTTTACTTTCTGATATGTTGGATATAAACTAGAAGGTCTAATACCATAGTCATCATAAATTTGTTGGACTCTCTTATCGTCAGACTGCTGGATCCATGTGAATTGGTTTTCATTTGGGATCAATTTTGATGATGTAGGAGCTCTGAATAGACTTATCTTTTCAGAATTGAGAAAAGACGTTAGAATAGTTCTCTGACAGGATCATCTAAAACTGAGCTATATAGATAAAGAATTCTTATTAATGCTGGTATTTGGAGTTTTTGAAAAACAGCAATGTGCAGCAATGTACCATAAGAACAACAACTTTTTGTTAGAAATTTTTAATTTGTTATTCTCCTTTTTTAACACAGTTTCTTCGAAGATGCTTCTTCAAAGACCAAAAGCCGGCTCTCAAGTACCTTTTTGCCCTATAGAAAAGAAAATGCTTGATTGTTGGTCTCATATTGAGCCAGGTAGTTTCAAGGTTCGAGCAGAAAATTATCTTAGGTATGAATGTGGAATTCTACTCTGATTTTAACACATGAGAATTTTATTTTTATTGCAAAAATATTGATTATTGTAGTTTCTGAGCCTTTTTAAAGTTTCTGACCCAAACCTTTGGATCCGTTATTGCTGATTGTTTCTCATTTAACTAGGTAACTATTTGTTTTATTGGCAGGGATAAGAAGAAGGATTTTGCACCTAACCATGCTGCATATTATCCATTTGGGGTCGATGTATTCTTATCTCCACGAAAAATAGATCACATAGCTAGATTTGTTGAACTTCCTAGTATTGGCAATTCTGAGAAACTACCATCTATCCTTGTTGTAAATGTTCAGGTATCTCTTTTCTACAGTCAATCTTTGTGAATGGATGTGCTTTTGTTTTTGTTTTTTCTTTTCTATTTTCCATGGGATGAAGTAAAATGCGATGGTTTTTCTCATCCTTGTGATGCCTTTGACATGTACTTTTACTACTACTTTACACACTTCTTAATGGAGCCACTTCTGTGACATGACAAAATCATATTGATTCTTGAGCCATCCTCAACTTTATTTTATCTCTTCCATTCATCTTGTTCTGTGATGTTCATAAAATTTTCATGCAATTTCTTTTTTGAGCAGTTTGCTCATAAATTTTGCATTTCACTTGTTTGATTTCACATAATTTTATGAAAAGGTCTGAATCATTTATTTTTATATCTTTTTCATAGTGTTTAATACTATTCTCTAATGGCTATGCAGATTCCCTTGTATCCTGCTGCACTTTTTCAGAGTGAAACTGATGGGGAGGGGATGAATTTTGTTATGTACTTTAAGCTTTCTGATAGTTACTCGAAGGAGCTTCCGCCTTGTTTTCAAGAAAACATCATGGTAAGATGGACACTTGGTAAATTTAAATGTCAATATTTTTCCTTTCTTACAAGTCAAAAGACATTGTCTAAGGTGATTATGCTGCTGAGTGAAGTGATAGCTCCACTTGATTATTACTTAATCAACATGTCATAAGGTGTTTGTAAATTTAAATGTCAATATTTTTCATTTCATTTGAAGCATTTGTCTCACTGTCTCTGCCACTTTATGCTTCTACTTTTGGTGATCTCTTCATTTCTTCATTCTCTATTTCATTATCTGATTCACAACCAAGCTTACGTTATTTGGTCTATATTAAATATTAAACAGAGGTTAATTGATGATGAAGTCGAGAAGATTAAAGGATTCCCTGTAGATACAATTGTTCCATTTCGAGAAAGGTTGAAAATATTAGGCCGTGTTGCAAATGTAGAAGATCTTCAAATGAGTGCAGCTGAGAGGAAGCTTATGCAGGCATATAATGAGAAGCCATTTCTTTCACGTCCACAACATGAGTTCTACTTGGTAAGTCTGAATATTATTGCTTCTTTTATATGACAGTTGGCTTACTCCAAATGTATGTGATGAAGTTGGGGATTGAAATTCAACTAATAACTTCCATTTATAATTACAATTTTCTATCTGTCATTCATTAGTAGCGCTGACAATAGGAATGGCATCTCCATTTAAGGCAGCTCTTCTAGAATACCTGCTATAAATATTTATTATTTTTTTTGAGTTCATACTTGCTATAATTAATTTTAATTGTTTACCATATGATAGTATGTATATTCCACTGACCTTGATGGTATCCATTTTGGGTTCTACATATCTTCTGAAAAGATCTAACCATGACTCTGCATGTGCTATGTGTTTTAAACTAACTTGTTTCTTTTCCTTTCTGGTCAAATGGCTGGCTGCACCACCAACGGTAGCCCCTCCAACTATAAATTATCAACCTTCAACCAACCCTTATGAAAAGATAAATAGATAACTAAAGGGATAGGGGGTTGATGGGTTAATTGGCTAGTATCCCAAAACAGTAAAAATGAGTTTTTACCTACTGATATTGGATAATTTGTTCCATTGGGGAGCCACTTTGAGTAAAATTGAAATCGCAAAGATACATTTCTCTTGTATGATTTGTTTCTTAGTCTCTCCACTAATCGCAATCAATTTTTGCAGGGAGAAAATTATTTCGAGATTGATATAGATATGCACAGATTCAGTTACATCTCTAGGAAAGGTTTTGATGCATTCCTAGATCGGCTAAAGGCCTGTGTCTTAGATGTTGGCCTCACAATTCAGGCAAGTTCTGACCCTCCCCCAGTCTTCCTCTTCTATGATTTCTTCCTCCCGTGACGGGTTTTTAAATGCCATTACTCACACCTGATGATGTTTGTCTTCTAAAACAGGGGAATAAACCAGAAGAGTTGCCAGAGCAGATCTTATGTTGTGTACGATTAAGTGGCATTGACTATGTGAATTACCACCAACTGGGCTTATTTCAGGAGCCCTCTGATTTATAAGTGCTGAAATTATGTAATGCTTATATTTATTATAATTTAATAAAAGGCTAATTTCAGAGAAATTTCTAAGCATTCTTTGTTGTTACTGGAACTTCTGAACTCGATATCCGGAGACAAGTAGACTTCTTCACCTGCTTATCTCTCTACTCAGGTAACATTTTAGAGCTTGCAGTCACTGCTGGTGGTGCTTGATGGGTTTGGTAACAAATGCAATCCAAGAGGGTTTTGGTTAAAATTCGTTCAGCTGGTTGGCAATAATCTTGATGATACTATGCATATGCACATATAACTTGGTCTAACAGAGAGTATTTTGATAGGAATTTGTTTTTTCAAAAAGAAAACAGAAAAGACAAGAGACCAAAGGTATGCCCTTTGAGATCCTTATACTTTTCTATTGCCTTCAAATTTTAATGTTTAGGCTTGAGGCATGTGATCTTTCACACTAGTTGAATTCATTTGAGTTGCAAAACAATCTGTATGAAACACATTTTGTGGATTATTGTCATTTTACGGGCTTGCAGCTTATCTTGTATGAAACACAATTCAAAATCTTCATTTATAAGCATTTTTATATACAATTGAGAAGTATGCCTATGAATACATTGAGGAATTTCAAACTATTCTGGTTGAAGCATACATCTCCTCTATGGTTGCTGAATTTTCTGTTGCGAACGATTGAAAACTAATTCAAGACATGCAGGGGGAAAGGGGCTTCCCGCACAAACCTCTGTTTCCGGTGAAAGAACTCTGAGGGAAGTCACTGAGAGGTTTGCCAGCCGGAATTTCCCCTTCCAAGAGATTATCTGATAAATCCAAGTCCTTCAGTTTTTTCAGGTTCAAAAACTTAATTGGTATTTTACCAGTAAAATGGTTTCTCTGCAGCTTCAGTGTCTCTAAAAGGCTCAGATTTGCTATGGCCTCGGCCAAGCTAAAACCAAACTTATTACAGCTTAAATCCAAACTTTGCAATGCCTTCAGCTTCCCTATAGAAGTTGGCAACTTACCGTCTAGCAAGTTATGTGATAAATTGAGATACTGGATTCTCCGCTGCGCTCCTACACCAATTTGCTCAGTTCCACTTGTGAAACTGTTATCTGATAGGTCAACATATGTCAGTGAACCATCTGGAAAACTGTTACCTATCTTGAAAACCTGATTCATGGAGCCTGATATCTTGTTTGAGTGGAGATCTAGTACTCCCAAATCCTGCAAGTCTGCAACTGAATCCGGAATTTTGGAAACGAGACCGTTCCTTGAAAGATTCAGGGAGTAAAGCTGAGTGAGGCTTCCAATCCATGATGGTATGCCACCGTTGAGATGATTAACTGATAAGTCTAGTTCCTGTATTGGACTCGGAGTTGATCGCAAGAAGTCTGGTATTTGGCCTCTGATTCCACATCCTGCTAAATATATCCGGGAAAGAGATGGCAATTCTGCTACCCATTTTGGAATGGAGATGAGGTTTAGAAGGTTGAAGGAGAGATCCAGTGTTTGCAAATTTTGGAGGGCAGACATTTCATGAGGCAATGGTCCTTGAATTAAATTATGAGAAATGCTTAATAGTATGAGATGAGAGAGTTGACCAATTGATTTTGGTATGACTCCGGATAATCTGTTGCCGCTAAGATACAACTCTGTCAAAGCTTCTAGATTACCCAAACTAGGAGAAATTGTTCCCTCAAGCTTGTTATTTGCTAGAGTAACCCTTTGGAGAGAAACCAGATATCCAAAGTTGGGTGGTATTCTTCCACCCAGATTGTTGTTTTGCAGTCTTAAAAATGCAAGCGATGGCAGTAGACCGAAACTCGAGGGAAATGGTATCTCTCCCTCAAGATGATTGCTATCCAAGTACATGACTGAAATGGATGTTAGATTGTTTACTGAAGGTGGAATTCTCCCCCTCAAAAAATTTTCTGAAAGGTCAAGCTCTTTCAAAAGCTGCAACTCACCAATACTTTCTGGTATAGGACCAGTAAGGGAATTGCTATGAAGATCCAAATGCATGAGACTTTTGAGGTTTGAGAATGATTCAGGAATGGTACCAGTAAATCTATTTGAATGCAGATATATAGCATTAAGATTCTCAAGACTGCCAAGACTAGGAGGAATAAACCCAGATAACTGATTCTCATGCAAATGAAGTTGTTCAAGTTTTAACAACTTACCAATACTTTCTGGCACTGGCCCTCTCAGTTTGTTTTTGTAAAGGTACAGCTCTCTGAGATTCTGCAGATGACCAATGGCTGGTGGAATTTTTCCGGTAAGGCCTACGAGTTCCCCAAGATCAAGGACTTCAAGGGAAGTGAGGAGTGTGATTGATGGGGATAGCCTGCCTTCCATCTGGGACTGAAAGATCATATCATTAGTAGAAATGAATCCCGGTAGACGGATTTCAGTTACTCTACCAGTGGCATTATTGCAAGAAATGCCTTCCCATCTGCAGCAACTAAGACCAACCCACTTTGCAAGCCGACCAGAAGTATCAATGTGGATTCCATTCTTGAAACCAGTCAGAGCTTTCAGGTCACCAGGGTTGCATTCTTCGGCAATGTTTCGCTTTCTTCCAGATGCTGTCGCCATGACAGTCAACAGAAGAAGAAGAAGCCATAGAAGCAATTGACAACCCATTTCTCTTGTTGTTAGGGAGAATATGGCTGTCTCACTACTTTTTATCACACTCTATTATCGGTGTGATTGAATAGGGAAAAGCAGGAAAGTGAAATTGAGCATATAACAAGGAGTTCTTCAAGGCTAATATTCAACAAATTAGGAGAAACAGAGTTGGTCCAGGACATTGATTTTGCCTTTTTTTCTGTCTTTATTTTTGCCAGACAGTTTGTTATGCTAAAAAAGCATGTGTCTGGATCATGATGTCCTTGATTAAAGTAAAAGGAGTCAATATAGCTGAAAGATTTGCTGATTAAACTATTCTGATAAACGACAGAAATGTAATACTGAATTAGTTTTCAAATGATTAAAATAAAAAACCATTCTTTATTTTATTTACAAAATATCATTAAGATCTTTCTTAATGATTTGAAATGTGGTTCTAGCAGCTGCAAACTTGAAAGCTTTTCTATTTCCAGTATTTTATTTTACCAACAGAATATATAGATCCATTCACTGACAAAATCCAGTTCAACAAAGACTTTGAAACAAAGGCAATCACATGGTTAAATGATTCCTTTTTGAGATTATTGCTTCCTTCTTATTAGATTTTTCTTTCATTGGAAGCACGTTTTGAGTTTTGTGTTTTGACAAATCCCATACTTCTGGTGGTCCTAAATCCTAATGTGGTACTTTAAAAACTTCCATGGGGAGACATCAAAGGTTCTTGTATTTGTTTATGCCCTCCAAGCAAAGGCTGCTTTCTATGAATTTGGAATTTCAAGAATGCAGACTTCATTTCTTTTTTAAAAGAAAATAATTAATGGATGTTTGAACATTCAAGAAAAATACAGGCAGGACTCAGGCAGGAGGATTCATCGTATTTCCTAAGATTGTTTTAAGAAGATAGCATACAAATTAAAGTTATTAATCAGATAAGATATTCAAATTCATCATATCCATTGGCTGGCTACATGTTAATGTGGGCGGTAACATGATAAACTTGGTTTTGCATAATTATTTTCTTTACCAGGAAAGAAACAAATTGCCACTCTTCAAAGACAAGTGTGTTACAGAATGGTCCCTGAAAAGTTAAAAGGGAAAAAAATGGAATTTCTCAGAGCAGAAAAGTTAGAAGAGTCACGGATTCAGATGAGGAAAAGAACAATGTTCAGAGCCAAACTTGGAGTTTGTGAAGTCTGTTCCTTGGACAAGGTATCTTAATCTTATAACTAGATAATCATTTTTAATACTATGAATTCTCCTCCTTCCAAGGTTTATGTAATTATAAATGGAGGCAAAAATCATGATTTCATGGTAATATTTTATATTCTAAATAGAAAGAAAGCATATTTATATACTACTATTGAAAACTTAAACAAGGATCTAAAAACCTACTTGTTTATTTTATGGCAGTGTGAATAAATGACCAATGGCAGCTTTGTTGCTTTGAGATATGCATACAGCAAACATTAATGGTGGAAAGAACTCTAGTTGCTTCCATGGGATAAAACTGAAGATATAGATTTTGCAGAAACTGATGCTGTAGGGCTTGTATCTCGATCCATATTGCTGAAGTTGGCTTTTCCGGTTAACATCTTTATTGCTATTTGAGCAACTTCAGCAAACCAGTCATCCTCTGGCAAGACACTGCAAAAACAAAAGAGTTATCAGATTGCATATTGCAGGCTAAAGAAGTTAACAGTTCTTGGCAATAGTTTAAGTGATTCGAAATGGTCATTCGAAAAAAAATGCCTTTGATCTCACAAATAGAATTGCTGATAAATGAAAATGCTCCCACTTAATTCTAAACATCATTTGCTGACCAAATGTACCTGTATGGATCAATTCCAGTTTCAGTAACTGCTTCAATAGCTCTCTCTATTATGGTTTTGATAACTTGTTGCAGGTTACGAGACAGATATCGGCCTTGAGAAGCAAAAATCATAACAAATTCCATATCCAGATAAAACTGCATCAAAATCAAAAGGTGGTTGAAGTTCAATTGAATCACAAACAAATTACTAGTCATCAATACATTAATGGAACCTGTGGAAGTTTTCTTCTATGTGACTATTACCTGTTGAAGACCAAGGGGACCCAAAGGCGTAGGCCCACGCTCTATTTCTTCCCAAAAGGGTTGATCATCAGAAAGCCAAAGGATCACAGTCTCTGTGAATCTCATTAATAAAATAGTAGCAAATCTTTCTCTACCTGCAAACATGTCAGTTGCAATACTTGCCATTCGTGTCAATTTTTCGAAAAACTCCTGAAATCAGATAAAATTATAGATAGAAATTAGAACCTTAGGATTAGAATATGTGGAATTTTGTAACAATGTTTTCAAGCAACATGCTTGAATACATTGGTAACATTGCACAATATTGCTTTCTTTGAAGTTGCCATGCTTTCTACTTGATGATACATTTGTCAGTAGATCCTGATAACTCAATAAATGAATTTACAAGTTTCTCACCTGAAAAATTGGAGATGGAAACCATTCAGGTTCCTCTGCATTCCCATCCAAGCTTATGTATATCTGTGAATTAAGACGAACGTCCCCATCTTCTGTGAAGATGATCTCAAGGGCATGGATTCTACAGAAGCTATCTCGCAAGCGTTCAACTGATCTTTGAAGTTTCCTCTTCCATTCCCTTTGTTCTGGAAGACGGCTTTGCTTATCTGAACCTCTTCTTGGGGTGGCATCCACCCTATTATTAGACTGGCTCAATGGCAAAAGCTTCATTGCTGCACGTGGAAGCAGTTCATCTGCTAGCAATGATGCATTGGCAAGTAAAGCCATTTGTTGGGTTTCATTCTCAGCCACTCTAACAATTTTACCGCCAGTACCTTCTAATTGTTCTTCAGTTTCCGTTGAACCGGGCAATGCATTTATCAACAGATTAACATAGGAGTCAAATACTCGTAAAACTCCTTCTAAAGCTGGACCATCCAACTGAAGACTCTCAAGGGGGCCAACATCCTCCAGAAAATCCTAGAACCAAATATAATGGACAATTAAGAATACTGCTAGCATATCTAATTGAGAAGGAAGCCAAAAAAAAACTACCTGAACCATTGAAATGAATTTGTGAGCGCTGCTTGAAAGCTTTGGTTGTGATATACTAACAGATGTAGATGAAAATGGACGTGAACCAACCGGTGCATAAGTAAGCACCCAATCATCTGCAGCAGCTAGTGCAGCACTGCACTGTTCAATTCTTTTTAAGTTTGCACTGAATGCCATTTCGACGCTGGGCTTAAAAAGCCTCATTAAGACAGGTGAAAGGGACAATCCACGAGCTTCTAATAAAGAGCAATGACCAAGGCATATCTGAATACATTCAGTGGCAACTCTTAGACCCCCTGCAGCTGCTGATGAAGCTAAAACATGTCTCTTTAAAAGAAGTGCAAAGGCCTCAGTTTGCTTGACAGCCCAAGTTACAAGTTCAGATGAGTATGCAGGCTCCTCACCGAAAACTGCCAGGGAATCACTAGCAGCTTGTGCAATAGTTGAAAATACAAGCTGTGAAAGTCCTGAACTAAATGCTGATCCTCCATGAGAAGTGCTTGAAGGGTGTAGACTTTGCATGCCACGCTGCAGCGCCTGCTGGTGAGAATTGAGTAGTAATGTATGGGCACGAGGACCATCCCCAAGCTTTTTAATTGCTAAAATAGCTGAACGAAGCTCAGCACCGCGTGTGAAAGGTTGGGAAGTAGCTTCTGCAAGCTGATCAACTAGTTTTTGTCTGAGCACAGTGAGGGCATTCTTCAATTTCAAGAGTGTATCCGGGCTTAAGGTGTGTTTACTTTTATTTTCTTTTGCTAATTGTTCCCCTTCATCCAATGCAGCCATAGCTTCCTCTACTCTCTTTTCAGCCAATAGAACTTCAATGTTGTCTAAATATTCTACAAACCACTTGTCTGTTTTGGTAAGTTTTGTACTTTCAACATCATATATGTCCTCCTCTTCTGGATCTTCAGGACCGGTGGACAAGGAATCTGGGATGATTCCTTCTGCTAATCCATGAACTAAAGCTGCCTGAGTAGATAGAAGATTCCTCATAGAAAGGAGCTCCCCTTCAAGAACTGTAATCTCCTTGGATGTGCTTCAAATGCAAACAATTCACTTAGTTTTAGATGGGATGACTAGTTCCTAAGCTTCTGCTACTCATTTTCCCACAAACAGCTAACATATACACTTTGATGACCTATTCATGATTTTCAGCACTTTCACTAATCACTACTATATACCCTTTTCATGTTTCTAGCTGTTTGTAGCAATTTTTTAGAAATTTCATCATCAAATCAGAGATATCCCCGCAACATGTTTGACAAAAAGCCATGCATAAAAAGGCTAAAGCTGGAAAGTTGGGGAAAAAAAAGATTACCGTATAAAGGCAGTATAATTGGCATAAACACTTTTACGCATTTCCTCAGCAGATGCCTTCCTTAAATCCATCAAGTGTGAAGAAGCATGCTTTATATCCTGTCAAAACAAATGCACCAAATTGATCATATCCACCATTACCATTACTCTGAAAAAAGACACCATCTTGGTTACAGAAACAAGTTTTTTAAAAAACCCTTTCTTCCATTTCTTTTCCTGTTTGATATTATATAGATAGTTATGTATAGAGACCTTCTCAGTCATGGCGTGGCATTTGGACATGAGATAGGCATCGGGATCGAACTGGGAAGATTTAAACTCCTTCAAACGATCGCTCAGACTGAGTTTACTCTCCAGTTCTGCTGAGTCACCTATGCTCATTTTGATCTGTATATTACCTTAACTCGGAATCAGAAAGGAAATAATAATCTCCTTTGGAACAATCTGAAGCAAATGCAAAAGAAAAATAAAAAAAGGAATGCAAAAGAAATTATGGGAGGAAGGCAAAAATGATAAAGAAAGAGTCTTGGATGAGGAAAAAGGTTATATTTGGAGGCAGAGGCGCTGCCATGTTTTTGCTCTTATTAGGAACAACGTAGGATTCGCTTGGTTTGTTTCAGATTGATTCCAGCCGTTATCTTATAGAGATGATCATACATTATCTAGTGTTTTTCTTCTAGTTTATTTTATTTTAATTAATTAATTTCATCCTTTTAGTAATTTACATATTTTTTATTATTCCAAGTTAAAAGGTTTTTTTTTCATTGTTTGGTTAGAAAATTAAACTCTGTTTTTAAAATTATGGTATAGTAGTAGTCAAGTTTGTGCTAAGTATCTTCTATTGCTTCAAATTATGATATGCAAAATGTGCAATTTAGTTATTGTTTTGCTCCAATAACCATGTTTTGGCTCCCATTAGTCCGGAGTCAGGCCCGATTGCATTATAAATGAAGGCATTAACAAAACTCAAATCCGAGACCTTATTGTTGTCTAGGGAATGAATACTGTTAACTGTATAATTAAGTTGGTTGCTAGCTAGTCATCAAATGAGAATCATAAATGGTTGAAATGTTGCTTTGGGAAAGATAGAAAGGAGAAAAAAAAAATACTTGAGCTCTATAACTGTGCTTTATAACATTATTATCAAGATTTGAAACTTTCTGCTTTCTTTTAACAAGTCAAGAAATTTCCATTACTTGGTTGTGAACTATTCCAAGCAATGTTACAATCAAGTCGAAACAAGTTATTTTACACTTTCTTTTGGCTTCAAGATGTATTCCCCTGACAGCTTAGAAACTTAAGCCAACATTTTTGAACACAAATTGAAGCAAAAACTATTACATTGAAAAATACCAGTGAAAAATTAATCTAACATCCCATCACTTTATCTTTCCTGGTAAAGCTTTGTGCACTCATAAGCAATCACCCTTTGAATGTAATTGGCTACCTCATATGGCTAGACTTCCCTGAGCCACAAGTAAGCTCCGGGGGCCAACTTAGTGGCATAGGGAGAAGTGATCCAGCTGCTATGCGCAAGCAGGCTAGAAGGAAACCAATGGGGATCCACAAAATTATTAGCAGTGCCATTAGAGGAGTAGGCTTTTGAACAAGCCTTCCATCATGAAAAATCACAGGCTTTCGCGGCAGCTTCTCGCTTGTAACTGCCTTTGCCTCTGGCTCTGCTCGCACAAAATAACCTTCCTGCAAATATTAATCTTAGTATATTGTTAGTGATCATATCTCCGGTATCCGCAACCATAAATTTAATTAGTTATCGAATTTAAAACGGCTTATTAGCCTTTTTAACCCCTAAAATATGGGTTCTAGGACGTTTTGTCCTTTGAATTTCAAATCAGGACATTTTGCCTCTAAACTGTCAAATTCAAGACATTTTCCCATCATGAATTTGAAAATTCAGGGGCAAAAATGTTGTCCTGAATTTGCAAGTTCAAAGTTCAGAGGGCAAAATGTTTCTTGACAGGCAAAAAGGCTAAATAAGCAATTCAAAACATTGAATTAGTTCCATGCTAACCTTGCACATTTCCATGAATGGAATATCAGTAAGCCTATCGCCAAGCCCAACTTTGTATCTTCAAAGGCCTTTTGAAGAGCATCTGCCTTGTTCTTCCCTACAAGTACCCCTGATTACGAACAAATCCTGTTTCTCTGGCTTTATAAGTTCCAATTTCGGTGCCCAAAACCATGAAGAAAACACAACGTTTCCAACATGAAGAAAACACTACTCTGGGTGAAGATCGCTGGAATAAAACTTGGGCAACACGGCACGCGCCACGGACTCGATGTCTAGTACTTTCATCCCAACAAATGATGCGAAAATAAGAACTCGGATGGGAAAGGATAGGAAGCCGTAGCCATGTTTTGGAAAAAACCTGAATCGGCCAAACTAAGAAGAAAAACTTCAAATATATCGAAGAAAAGAGTCATTGATGTTTGTAAATATGTACAAGAAAAATATATATAGGGCTAAGGAAACATAGAACAGACAAAGGGGATGGAAAACGCATAAAAGGAGAGGGTGTTAAAGGACAAAAAAAGGTTTGGATTGTGACAAGAATTAGGACGAGAAGCGCCGTGATTTTCCGGGAGTCTTTGAAAGCCAGCCGAGGGAAAAAAAAAACTGAGGGGAGGGGTTTGTTGTTTGTGTGGTTAGCAATGGAATATTGAAAATGTTGAGGGCAGTTGGTACTTCGTTGCCATCGCCAAATCTTCGTCATGGTTTTTGTCCTAATATCTCAATATTGTTACGAAAACATTGAAGATTGAAGAATAACAAGGGGTAAGAATTTGAGAAAAAAAGGGCAAAATTCTATTACTAGTAGAGAATCCCTTAATGCAAGATGACCTAACTTACAAGCTAAGTATTTCTTTTTAATGGTAAGTAATTCTACAAGAAACCTTCCATGTAATTTTTAAGGTAACCTGCAGATAATTTCTTTTGGCTAGATTATTCCTTGATTTTCTTTTGTTACTTCTTTAGATTTAGATTTATTTCTTAGTTTGTCTACAATTAGACAGTATATATGGACTAATAAAAGTGTGCTTTAATGTATTGTTAAGTTCCACAATTCCATAACAAATATTTGATACTCTTATTATGCTCAATTGTTTAATTGTATCACTCTATCAAGAAGTGATTAATGGTTGAGATGATAAGTTCGATCTTCAAAAAAAGCATTTATTTATGCTTTAACCTTTACGCTTCTGGCCCAAAAGAGATTATCTACATGCTCAAAAGGGCATAGAGATAGGGGTAGGAAAATGCCAATACTGTTCTAAACAAAGGGCAAGGTATAATTTCAATAAAAAAAAAAGGGGCAAAACCCCCTTAGGATGTATCTTGATGCATATGCTAGAATATATTTATATATTTGTATAAAATTTAGGACAAGGTTACAAGTATTATTAAACCCCACACTAGTAAAGATACTACCAATATTCAATTGTTAGTGTCATTTTTAAATAGGTAGTACACCACTAGTAGTGGGGGTTTAGTAGTTCTCAAACATAGAATAATCTAAACGGGCTCTCTCTCTAAAATCCAAATCCTCTAACTTCTCTCAAGAAAACACTTTAAACCCAAAACTCAAAGCCCAAAACAGATCAAAATATCACCTTTGCCAAGAACACCTTGAATAAACACCAAATTTTCCTAAAAAACAAGATCAAACAAACCCATTTTCCAAAAACTCCAAAAACACCAAAAACACTTAAACATATCCCGGAAACCAGCTGCCACCAGCCACCGCTCCAAACTTCCCGACCACCTCTGACCACCACTACTACTACCGCCACCGCTGGCCACCACTGCCACGGCCGCCGGCTACCTTTCCGGTCACTGGAAAATTCCCAAAAATACACAAAAATTTCCTTTTTTTTTTCCTTTTAAACCCAAATCTAACCTCATAATCACCAAAATTCCTAGATCTTTTGCATTGGGTGCTTTTGTGGGTCTCTGTTTTGATTCATCAGAAAATGTTTGGGAGAAAAAGGCTTCTTGTCTAGCACAACAGAATCTTCCAAGTGCAACCAGAAAGAAGAACGTCTTCGACAAGAAAAATCTCTTAAAAAGCCAATCGGTCATGATTCTACTACTAGAGATCAGGAATTTGATGGCTACTTTACGGACAGCTACAGTGATGAGGATGATGACAATTTGGAAGATGATGAAGAGGGTGATGAGTCTGAAGGTAAATCACTGTTCTCTTTCATGAAAGAGTTGGAAAATTTTCAAGAAATATGTTTAGATGAGATGGCTAATGAATATCAAGAGAATGTGGGGTTCACTATATATCTAGAAGGTCCAAAGTCGTCTTTTCCCACTATATTGCAAAGAGCCGTTTACAAATATTTTTCCAGGCATTGTAAAAAAGAAATCCTGATGAACTATTGATGTAAAAATTAAGAAACTTGAAGGTTAGATTTCCAAGTTCAAGGCAGACATCAATAAGTTTGAGGGGAATAGTGAAAACATACGCAAGGAGAATGAATCCCTTAAAGAGGAAAAGCTGGAAAAGCTGCAATGGATACAAATGGAAGCTGATTTCTAAGTCTTGAAAGCAAAAAAATAAGGAATTAGAAGAAATGGTTTCAACTTTGAAGGGAGAAAATCAAATGCTGATGTAAAGTAGTATTAGTAGCACAGAGGATCACATGGAAGACGTTCAAGATTCTGAATCAAGTAGGAAAAAGAAGTAGAAATCAGTGGATTCTAAACCTCATAATGAGCTCCGTTTCTTAAATCCAGAAAAGTTTTTATTGTCAGATAGGTTTGCTACTTTCTTGCCTTACGATGAGGAGAAGTTAATATGGATCAAGTTCAAAAAAGAAAGTAAGGTCTTTGTTTGTTGCAAGTGTGGGAAACCTGGACATCCTAAATCTAGGTGCAATCTCCCAATTGAGGAAGAATATGAGTATGGAAAACTTCCGTACAAATTGTATGCGCAAAAAGGAAGACAAACTCATAAGCCAAGAGACAACAATCAAAGCTTAACGCCATCTGTAGACACGAGCTTTAAATTCCAGGCAACCTTCACTAATGGGCAGTAAGGATACTGTGACTCAAGAATCATTTAGTGAGTTTCTATTTACAAAGAAGCTGTGATGTCTAGTGGAAACAATTTTTTGGAAGACTCAACCAGCATGACCAACTCACTCACAAACCAAGAATTCATTCATGGCAACTTCACAAATCCTCTGTCAAAGAATTTGGATGAATCTGCGCAGGAATCTACAACTTCAAGACAAAGAGCCCAGAACATGTGGTTAATAATCTTCCCACAAATCAAGTCAAAGGTGTTTGTACAAGTTGTGCAGCTAATGAGAGGAGTCGTAAATTTATCCACCCCAGAAAAGAAAAAGAAAGACTATGATAGAAGAGCTTGGGTTCATGTAAAAGAGAAAGCTAGGAAGAAGAAAACAAAGACAAATGGGCTTAAGGGAAGAACAAAAATCAAGCCCAAAAATTTCCATCATTCAACTTGGAAAAAGAAATTCTAGTTGTGAGTTGGGCTCTACTTTTGTTTTAAGGTTCCCAGACAAGAAGAGGCTCGGGTTGGAAATGAGTCAAAACTTCAAGGAGATTAGGATAAACTTGGTTTGAGCTTTAAGGTAACAGTGGAAAGGCTTTTTGTTTGTTGATATAGATTGCATTTTTGCATTTGGTCATTGGCAAATCACCACACAATCTCGTATCATGTTTTTAAGAGCAAGACATAGGAAAAAAAATCAAGATATTTGCGAAGACTTCTGCATCAACTAGTATCCTTTGGATCCCATGATTGTATCCTAAGTTTGGGAGATGTTTATTCTCTTTGTTTTACTCTCTTTAGTTATCCAACTACTTGTACTAACCTCTTATGTTTCTTAATAAAATTATTTGTGAGGTACCCAAAAAAAAGTAGTTCTCAAACCTTTTCCCTAAAATACACAATCATTTTTTTTTCTTTCTTTCTTTCTACGAATGGGTGCTGAATTGGGTCAAAATTTACAATCATATTGTATGCACTAGATATACACTATACACCCTTTATGACTTTTGCATGACATAAACATTACGCGAATGAATTTCCATTGCGGTATTGCCTATAGTTTAGTTCCTATTTGCGGCTCTTCCATATTTGGTCACAACTCACAATGTAACCTATGATCTGAAAAAAAGGTTTGGCTAAAATCTCAAATTAGTGTCGAACCTTTGGAGAAATTCTCAAATAAAACCTAAAGGTCTAACCTTTTCAAAATGTCATTTAAGGATCCACCCCCAATTTGGATCCAATAAGAGTCATTGGATGACCTTGATTGATCCAAAATTGAGAAGGTGAGAACCTCAAGTGACCTAAACTGAAAATATGAAATCTTTAAATGACCTTTTTCAATGATGAGACCTTTAATTGAGAATTTATCGAAAGCTCGGACCTCAAATTATGATTTATGCCAAAAGTTTTTTTGAGCGATTCCTTACTCAATTTAAAACATAAAAAGGGCATTAAGTTGAATTAGTTTTTTTACCTTTTTGTTTTAAAAAAAAAACTAAAGCTTTACTTGTCTTAATTTTAGAACTTACTTCCAAAAGCAAACCAGGTATTTTAATCTGTTGGGTTTAATCCTTTTTCCTTTTTTAAAAAAAAAATTCTTAGTTTGTTTTATTAGCCATTATTCCTTTTTAAGATTGATTTGCAGTAGATCAAGGATTATTAACTTTGCATTAGGATGTGTGAATAATTTTGTT
The DNA here is from genome assembly GCA_001974805.1 of Corchorus capsularis. NCBI lineage: Eukaryota > Viridiplantae > Streptophyta > Magnoliopsida > Malvales > Malvaceae > Corchorus > Corchorus capsularis. The sequence continues at coordinate 18,744 of AWWV01014401.1, forward strand.
ACTCAATTTTTCTTGATATGTTGAGTTTTGAGCTATTCATATTATTTTATGCTAACTTTACCATATACAAGACACAGGGTACTCACTACGTGAGTGGTTTATAACATTTTTTTTCATAGGTAGTTTCTTTAAAATGATAGGAGTATAAATAAATTTAAATATTCACTCAAAAAAAAAATAAATTTAAATATTATATTTATCTTATAATTGGTAGTTTTTATCTAAAATGGGTAGTTTTATTTTATTTTGAATTTTTAAAAAACTGAGTTTGTCTTCGAGTCAACTCGTGAGACAAACTCAGGTTTTGACATTATAATTAGTATAGATATAGATATATGTGTCAACATTATATTATCTATAATGCGAAAACCTGAGTTTGTCTCACGAGTTGACTCGGAGACAAACTCAATTTTTTAAAAAATTCAGAACAAAATAAAAAACTACCCATTTTAAATAAAACTACTCATTAGAGGATAAATATAATATTTTAATTTTATTTATATCATTTTAAAAAAACTACCTATTTAAAAAGTAACTGTCATAAACCACTGTGGGGAGCCTTTTGTGCGGCAAAGAGGCTTAGACTGATCTCGGCCCCAATGGGTTATGGGTCGGCCCCTTTCTTGGAGAGGGTTGTATATGAAAGGGAAATATGGCAAAAGCAGCTAAGATGAAAGAGGAAGAGATAGTAATAAATAATGAAGATGACTTTGCTTTGTTTCCAATAATTTAAAAATACATCAGATGGAAAAACATTGTAAAGAGTAGCTTGGGAGAAAGAAGGAGGGAACACAATTTCAGGGAAAGAATACAAAAAATAGTTTTGAAGTGGTGATGGGAAATTCTGGACATGATGGTTGTCCTTCTTGGAGTGAAGGTCGGAGCTATTTATAGAGTCTCTTCTGCCCGGATAATGTCATTGACCAATGGTTGCAGCCATGATTCCCGCTGTAAGGCTCACCAACTCCGCCAGGGCCTCTTTCTGAATCAGTGTATGGACAGTCGATGCCTTTTACTATTTTGAATTTCCATTGCCATTAGGCTGACAAATCCACTTCGTTGCCAACTTGTACTTAGTCCGCTGGGATTCCCGGCATCGAGCAAGTCAAAGCGACAGCTAAGATTCTTTCCCTTCCCTGCCATGATGCTATCTTCAAGCTTAGGAGCAATCCCCAAGCAGATTCTCCTTCCCAAAAATAGCACTGGCAGGATTCCCACCTTCACATGCCTCCAAGCCACATCTCCACAATGTTTTCCCGCCGTGGGCTTGGTCCACGCTTTTGCCTGTAGATTAAAAATAATTAGGGTGCTTTGTTACGATATTTGAACAATCAAACTTTAGTTTTGTAAATAAATGCTTATTAGCACTAATTATTACTCCCTTTGGTAAGATGCTCTTCGCGGCATCTTTACTGCGACATTTACAGCTTCCCCTTGAGCGGCGCTGAAGATACCCGCCATGCAACGTGGTAGCCATGTGATATTTTGGTTGCAATGCTACAGCATATCATTACGTGGCAACAGAGACCTATCTTGGTTGCCGCGTAATACGTTATAGAGATCCTTATACCGTGTTGATCCCCATGCCAGACCTATTTTTTGGTTGCCATGTCACGGCATAT